>KQ995736.1:2199-167689 GCA_001598015.1 Dorcoceras hygrometricum | reverse complement strand
TGGATTGATAATGCATGGAACATACAAAAACGTTTGCTTGCATATCGTTGTTTCAATGATCCACACACTGCACAAAATATTTCTCATCTGATGTTTATTATTTTAGAAGAATATGGTTTAACTTCCAAAATTTTTTCAATTTCTTTTGATAATGCAAGTGCCAACACGTGTAGTATTGATGAATTAATAAGAATGTGTCAACCATCGATAGGTGGTAAATTCTTTCATATTAGATGCACATGTCATATTTTAAACTTGTGTGTACAAGATGGACTTAGAAGTTTAGAAACTTATATTAAACCAAGGGCACCGAGGGCACTTCTGGAACAACAACTGGAGGAGGAGGCACTAGTGAATGTGATTAGTCAAGTTATTTGTATTTTAACTTTCAATTTATATCTTTTATTTTCTATTGTAATTTCAAGTTATTTGTATTGTTATTCAATAACATTTATTTTTTAAAAAGAATTACATTTCAAATTTCAAATTCAAATCTCAATTATTATTCTTTTACATTTAAATTCGAATTCAAACACAAATTAAAATTCGAATTCAAAATCCAAAAATTTACATTAAAGTTCTAATTATTTATAATTCAAATTTGAAATAACAAATTTAAATTCAAAATTTGAATTTGAAAATTTGAATTTCCAAAATCAAATTTCGAAAAAGGAATTTTTTTTTAAATTAATATCATTTTTTCCGATTAAAAATCCTTTTTTTATTTTTTTTAATTTTTTTTATTTATTTTTTATTTCTGTAATTAAAAAAAATTCAAAAAAAAAAAAAACAAAAAACAAAAAACCGAAAACCGGCCCGGAACCGCCGGTTCCAGACCCGGATCGGAACCGGTTCTCACGGTTCCGGTTCCGGTTCCGGGATTTACGGACCCGGACCCGCCGGTTCCGACCCGGAACCGGCCCGTGGCCGGGTCTATATGCAAACGAAAGTGTAAAAGAAAAAGACAAACACATGAATTCGTTTCTGGAAGTTCGGAGCTGAATCTCCTACGTCTCCCATTTTCCCCCTGGAAGGATTCACTAGAAGATTTGATCTTACAGCACTCTGTACAGACTCGATCCAACAGCCCGCAAAGCTATAAGAACTCCTAGACTATGCTGCACTCCAGCTCGGAGGCTATGTGACTTGTTTACACTTCTTTAACATCTTTGTGAGAAAGACTACAGTGATTTGTTTGTTTGTGATTCACTCATCTATTATATTCAGCTCTTGGCTCTCGTATGTGAGTGAATCTATGTGTGAGAATTATACAGTGTAAGCTCACCATATCTTGTATTTTCACACACTGGGAAGTGCTTCTACAAAGCTGATATATCCTGCATTAAAGCTCTCGGCCTGTGCATCAGCTCAGACCTGGGCACTAGTCAGCTTGTACATCAGCTGTCTACTGAGTGTACTAACTCTCGACTGTTGCAAATGCACTAGCTTTCTGTTTTTCTCTCGTGCATCTCTACTTGTTGTTCATTATATCTATATAGCCTTTGTGCAAATATATCCGTTGAACACAATTTCATAACCGTTGAAAAAACTTCTGTAACGTTCGGACATATTTGTACCTTGTGTCCTTTATCATTTAATGCGTTTGCAGATTTTGTTGACTTTGAGCTCTATCGTCATTTAATATGTTTCAGACTTTGAGCTCTGTCTCGATCAGACAAATTAGTTTGTCTGATAGTATTCTGAATAAAGCTTGTACAAATTCGTCCGAATCGATCTTTCACGAAGCTCCTGATCTGGTCTGCTTTTCTCTAAGCTGCTATGAGCTGCCTGCTCTAAACTGTTCTAATCTGAGTCTTTCTGCTTGAGCTGATCACTCTGTATCTCTAATCTGTGAGCTGATATGCTCTTCTCATCTGTTCTGTTAAACTCTAAGCTGATATGTTCTCTTAAGCCCCGTTCTGTTCTGTTTCAGCTTAGATGTTTTTAGCTGTTCTGAACGAATTATACTCTGAGCTGTTCACACTAAACTGATACTGATATAAGTTGATCTTTGAACCTAATACCGCCCATATGTTCTGATCTTCTAATCTGATTTGAACTGAATATTTTTAGCTGAATTCTGATCTGCACTTGATCTCTGAGTCGAACGCTGATCTCCCGAGTTGAAACCTGCTCTGAACTGGTTTCTTCTGTGCTGATCTTCGCTCTAAGCTGGATCAGCTTAGATGTCTGCTGGACCAGCTTGACGGTCCTCAGTCGGATCAGCTTAGATGTCCTCTGCTGGACCATCTTGGGCTTTCCCTACTGTTCCGGCTCGGAAATCTCCTCGATATGCACAGTTCCTTGCTATCAGCTCGCGGCTGTTCTGCTACAGTCCTCTCTATTGTTCGCAGCTGATTTGCTACAGTGCTTTCTACTTCGGTTTGCTGTTGATCTGAACCAGCTCACGTCTGATCTGAACCAACTCGAATCTACGCACTCGATTAAAACGTTAGAAACATAATAGCAGATTTCGTGTTTATCAAAATTCGGATCTGATCTGTTACACAGATCCAACTTGACATAACGTTTGTAGTGGTTGAACAACTCGATATACAATCATAATATGTGAGAGTTAATTACGTATGATATTTACCTATATTGGGCGAAAATGATGAAAATTAAATGAAACAGTACAGAGCAAAACACAAGTTTTTAATGTTCACTTATTACATAAGGACGGATTAATCGGCTGAGTTTACATGATAAATTTATTATCATTTGAATCCAAAAAGTATAAAATGATGACAGAGAGGTCTTCCACATTTCAAGGATAGAAAATATAACAGTTAGGGGTCCATAGGGTTCCTTCAAATGCTAAAAAACGAGTTAAGCACTAGAATTGTTTTTTATCCTAGCCTAATCAACATATCAAACACACCCTAAGGTTATAGATAAAGGAATAGGCTGTTGATACTTGATAGAATTAATTAAAGCATATTATCATCTACACTAACTCCGTGTCTAACGACATGCAAACTTTTTTTAATCAGTTAAAGACGTAACGTACTTTCGTAAATCCTGAAACCACATTACCACAATTATGAGTGCCCCGACCCGCTCAGGCCCGAACCGGCCCGGCCCTCACCACCAGGCCTAGCCACCCTCGTCCTTTATAATTCTCTGAGACAAATTTGTACACTGAGTTTCCTTGTCCACTGTTGAGACACTAAACACACACTCAAGGCGTTTCAAGATTCAACCTTAGAAATATCTCCGCATCTCGACTTCATTTTCGCCCATCATTTCAAAGACCCCCATCAATCACAATCTTCGATCTTTCGAAAGTACATATATATATATATATATATAATTATTCAGAACATATATATACGTACACTTCAAAGGTGGAAATATCTTTGAAGATTTGTTTCTATCTATAATACCGAAAAATTACAAAGGGAGCTGAAAAAACCCCATTGGTGATGTTGTAAAGGAAAATCGCACAGAATCGGAAATGGGCGAAAAGGTCATCGGAAGAAAAGTGGTACTTCTGAGTTATCTAATCGGATGGTTGGTTTTGAATCTTGCTGTAGTGTGTGTAGAGTGCGGGAGGAGGGTTCACAGAAACGCGTATGCCACAATGATGTATATGGGCACTCCCAGAGATTACGAGTTCTACGTTGCCACCCGCGTTATGCTCAGATCTCTCGGAGAGCTTAAGGTTGATGCTGATCTTGTCGTCATTGCCTCCATGGATGTGCCCCACCACTGGGCTCAAGCTCTGTAAGTCATTCAACTTTTTCGGGTGTTTTATTATTATTTTATTATCCTGGGTTGTATTTGACTGGAAAATGCATTTCTTGGTTTGGGTTCGTGGGAGTTTGTTGTAGATATTGTTTTGAAATGAAATGAACACGACATTTTTCCTCTGGCCTGTGGCAAGTTTCTTGCTTAAATTATTGACTTTTTGGTGAAATTTGCTGTTGTTTTCCAGTTTCTGGAAATGAATTAAACATAGAAAATAAAAAGGGGAAGTTTTTTGGATCTGTGTAACAGATCATATCTTAATTTTGATAAACACAAAACCTACTGTTATGTTTCTAACGATTTAATCGAGTGCGCATGTCTAAGTTGAAGCAGATCACAAACCATTGTATTTGTGTATTTTACGCACCATGAAGTCGCCTTTGGAGTCCCAAATTACTTCTTCAACCCCAGTCATATATACCTCCTGAAAGTATCGATATTGCATTCCACGTAGCTAGCAGGTGGTCTTTGCATCTAGGGAGATTGTCGGATTCATATGGCGGGTTTGTTGTTGATTTACCTCGAGAAATATAAATATATATATATATATATATACACACGTATTGGTTTTATTATTCGATATAACTATTTGTGCATAAATTGTGAGCACCACTTATATGACATCCAATGATTAGTTGTTTGATGCACGAGAAATAAAAACACAACTAATCATGAGATGTCATGTAAGTGGTGTCACATTGTATGCACTATTGGCTATATAGGATTAATAAAACCATATATATATATATGTGTGTGTGTAATGTTGGCGTGAAAAAGAAGCATATTGATTCTTCTTTGATGAATATGGTGCCTTATTCGCTTTTGCCTCAAAATTGGACATTCTATTAAAATCCAAAAAGAAATATAAATATATATGTGTAGCGTAGTTAGCAAGAATCCCAATTGTGTTGGCTAAACCAATGGCCTATCATATTAACGAGTTAGTGGGTCAACTTTCACAAGTGGGATCACTGTGTCATAATTCTTGGTATCTTATTTCGAATGATATTTTATATTTTCCCAATTTGTCGTAATATTCTTTTACAAGTTATTGTTGTAGAACGATGTTATATTTTTTGAATTTTTTGTTAAAAAAGGTATTGGGATATTTCTTGATGGGGGCTCCAATTGGCAGGTAGGACAATTTGCTCATGTCTCTGTATAGTGTCCACCGGCCACTGAGTTATTTATAAATCTTGAACTAGTTAATCTCATTATATTAATAGTATGCTTGATGTCGACTCGGACAACGTTATCTTATCATCATGGGACGGTATTATTTAATGGGCGAAGTTCATAAGTTATTAAAATATCATTACAGCATCATTAAGCCTACTTCCGACATCAGTTCTTAATATATAATTTATTACCAGAACATGAAACCAGTGTGTAAGGTCTCTGCTAGGATGATAATTTAATTTGTATATGAAATAGAAATGGTGCGGACAATGTATATCTAATGAAGCAGAAATTTAATTGGTTCATCCAAGACTTGCATAGGAATTACGTAATCTCTGTAGATTCAAAAACAAAAACCTGTTTTTGTTTGCTTTGTTCGACTTGTGATAACATTATCTGCATTGAAGGAGCCATAATCTCTTCCAAGAAAATACGATGATCGGCTTTTGGCTCCATTGTTGTGATTTAGGGAACAGGAAGATGGGGCGAAGGTGATGAGAGTTAACAACATACAAAATCCATATAGCAACCAATCTAACTTTGACTGGAGATTTAAGCTAACACTGAACAAACTGTATGCTTGGAATTTAGTCGATTATGAGCGTGTGGTGATGCTTGACGCCGACAACCTCTTCCTCCAAAGAACCGATGAACTTTTCCAGTGCGGGCAGTTTTGTGCAGTCTTCATCAATCCGTGTATCTTCCACACCGGTCTCTTTGTTCTGCAGGTGCAAGATTCACCCGTAGCATATGTTTCCCTTCAAAACGTAGTACTTATATTGTATGCTTAAAATACAAGTATAACCAAGATGTGATTCAGATGGGCTAGAGAAAAATGTGTCTGGTTTACTGCACTTGTAAATTAAGATAATAATCAGGGGAATCTACTGCAGCCGTCGGTTGACGGTGTTTCAATGACATTGATTCATGAATTGGAGAAAGGTAGAAATTAACCCGGATTGGCGCAGTACCAAGGTTTTATTGGTAAGCTACTTCCCTGATCTACTAGATCGGCCAATGTTTAACCCCCTTCAAATGGTACAAAGCTTGAAGGAACCTATAGGCTTCCTCTAGGCTATCAAATGGATGCTTCTTATTATTGTAAGCACGCCAAAATTCCTACTTTCTGATGATTTTTCACATTAACTGATCATGCTTTCCTGTATCTTATTAATACTACGTCGCTATTTGGCTCCAGATCTTAGGCTCCGGTGGAGTGTGCCGTGTGGACCTAACAGTGTTATCACCTTTCCTGGTGCTCCATGGTTGAAACCATGGTATTGGTGGTCGTGGCCAGTTCTACCTCTAGGACTCCAATGGCATAAACACCGACTTCAAACTTTAGGGTATGGCTTCTAGCTCCGAAACCTTGACGAAAGATGTACGGTAACATGCACCTGTCCAGTCACTGAGTGAGTGACGGAGTTTGATATGTTATAGCAAGAATCTTTACATTAAGCATGAAAAATGTTAGTGGCGACCGATCTCTCTATTCTCGATAAGCGGCAGCTATTTGCTAGCATGCTCTCGATTAATGTCACATGATCCTAATCTGTTCACTTATTGCTGTTCCAACAGGTATGGTGCAGAAATGCCTATAGTACTCATCCAAGCTGTATTCTACGTCGGAATAATGGCTGTCGCGCGTTTAGCACGTCCCAACATATCCAAGTTGTGCTACCGTCGAGAAGAAAAGAGCATCTTCTTCATACAATTGGGCTACAAATTGATTGCCATGTGGTCCATTCTTGCTGCATATATAGTCCCTTTCTTCTTAATTCCCCACACCATCCACCCTCTTATTGGCTGGAGTCTCTATTTGCTCGGCGCCTTCTCACTTTCTTGCATTGCTACCAACGCTTTTCTTCTGCCAATGCTTCCCGTATTAGTGCCATGGATCGAAATCTTGGGAACCCTTGTCGTGATGGCTTTCCCTTGGTACCCTGATGGTGTTGTGAGGGCAATTTCGGTTTTCGCCTACTCATTTTGCTGCTCACCGATTCTCTGGATGTCGTTATCTAAGATCATGTCGTCCCTTCAAATTTCTCTTGAAAGGGAAGCATTCCTGCCTAGATTAGGAGAAAATGCATCACCTTCGGGTTTCAACAAGTTGTACTGAATGAGATAGACTCATTCTAAACTGGCCCCATTTTGCTGCTTCCTTGCACAACTATTTGCCTTCACCAAGCAATTGGTATTCTGTCGATAGCGAACTGGTCCATGTGATTAGAATCGAGAGTTTCGTCATTGATCGATCAAGTTGCTTAACATACATAAACTTGTATCCAGGATCAATCTTGCTGTGAGCTGACGTGCAAATAATCTGTATTAATTAAATTTTCATGGCAGATTTGGAGAATTTCCCAAGTTACACGAGTGAAAAAACAATATGATACCTGATATACCACATCTAAATTTTTAAATGCTTCTTAACAAATATGTAATTACTCTGAAAGAAATTAAAATCTTCCATTTCACTGTAAGTATGCCAATGTTCCACTTTCTTTTTAATTAACGTAAGACTACCCGTACTTGTTTTACCAAATGCGGCTAAAACATTATCTACATCACACCAACAAATTCTTAAAGAGAGAACTTTCGTATTGAATGACAATATTTGATGTTTTGATGATCAAGTTACACAACATTACAACTCTGTGCCAACCTACTTAAGTTCTTGGCTCTCTCAACAATGACGATGATAGCATGACAAGAAGAGTAACTTTCAACATGAAGTGCCTCACATAATACAACAATTCTGTTGAGACTCGAACATCTCAGGAGACCTGCGCAAAAGCGTGGGAACTTTTTCATCAGCTATACCCGCGTGTAACACCAACAAAAACAGAGATAATATTCAACCACAAGATTTGTTTTGTTGACCAAAATATCAATTCAGTCAGAAACTAGAGTTGACAACTAACTTTTGCTCACTATTTTATCAGTTCCAACATACCATATTTGACACAATAGTAGCAAATATAATCACATATTTGTATTCTGATGACTACATAAAAAACCAAATGATTTGAACCACTCTTGTTATAACAGTAGCTTCCATGTAAAACATAGCACCTGCTTGCCGTCAATCAGAGTAAGTGTTAATACTACACCAACAAAGTCAGATGAACTTACAATTGTCCAAGATTTGATAAATCAAATTCTGGAGCAAGCTCTTGCACAATATCATTAGGTGGTTGACCACATTCTTGCATTTTCTGCATCAGCTCCACAATCTTGTTGAAGTTGTTTGGATCAGATGCATAAACTTGGTTTAGATCCTTTATAAGTTCATACTGGTGGGAATAGCGTGCATACTCCTCATCAGTTAGTTTAGCTTTGTTCTCTTCCAACCATACTGGATAACGCTCTCCAATTTCTTTCATAGGTTCATGAAGAATTTCCTTGGACAGAAGTTGTTGCATCATGGTCTCGACGATTGACTCCATGTCCTGCAATTGTGAATCCAAATCGCTTCTGTTGGAGCAATATAAAGAACAGAGCGACATTGTATTCAATAAAATAGACAAGATCCAATTCCCACCACCCACCAACCACCAGATCATGTGCCAGTAGATTTAGTTAATGGAGACAAGAACAAAGATATTGGGATGCCAAGTAGGATGTGGAAATCAAGTATGGACAAAAACAGAAATGTGGAGATATTTCAGCATTTCAGAATCAAATTGCTTAACTGATCTATCCTGCTAAAAAGCATGGACTACTCTAAAGGGTTTGATTTAAATTCCTAATCCTATCAATATTTGTGCATGTACCCTTCATAAAATCGTATTGTGAATTGACATAAACTGTTACCTGTATCAGATCAAATTAAACACAATAAAATGTAATAACAAGTATCTGGAGATGAGTATCCACTAAAAATTCCGATATAACAAAAAGTAACATGTGTATATCACTCCAAATCAAACAAAAAACTGATATTCAAAATAAGAAACTGAGATGAATGATATGTAGGTATATTTTGATAAATCAGGGGTTTGTTCCATTCCCTAATTCAGTTCACACTTTTTAATAGATTGGGCTTCAGCCAAAGTATTAGCCACTATGGGTGTCAAAATAAGGAACTAAGATGAACGAGATTCAGGACATTCGTAAGAAAGCAAAACATTGTTCTTCCCAAGTTATTCACACTTTCTAGAAGCTGGTTTCATTCAAAGATTAGCCACTCAGACATCAAAATTTTGATTGTGGCGCATTGTCTCTATCTGATCACAAAACGATCCTACCTTTCTCTAGTTATCATAGTGTTTGGTACAATAGCAGAGGGAGTTTGTGCATTCTTCATGCACTTTCAACCATACCACAGAAAGGCGTCAATAAACTCAATTTTCTAGTAGAAATACTGAGAAAGATGATGCTTGAATAAAAGTTTTAAGAAGCATTAGGAAGCAATAACAAAAATTTGCATATTCGGTACTTCCGCATTCACAGAAAAGCAAAATAGAATAATAATCCCCAGAGTACTCATTGGTAAAGAAATTTTAACGGAAGAAACTTCCTTAAGGAGCAAATAATTCTCCGCACATCTGGAAACTTTCAAGGGCCATAATAACTTCAAGAAAATAATCAAGCAGGATAAATTTAAGAACATAAATTCAAGAACAATATCAAGCTGGAT
Source organism: Dorcoceras hygrometricum (assembly GCA_001598015.1). Classification (NCBI taxonomy): domain Eukaryota; kingdom Viridiplantae; phylum Streptophyta; class Magnoliopsida; order Lamiales; family Gesneriaceae; genus Dorcoceras; species Dorcoceras hygrometricum. The sequence continues at coordinate 158,118 of KQ995736.1, read as the reverse complement.
AATATGTAGAATAATTAATGCATTTACGTATCAAAACAAAACCATCAACGTTAAAACAGCACGTGAAAACCAAGAACCCATGAACTCCTGGATATTTAGGAAACAACACCAACCTGAGAACCAGCAAGTTCTTCGAATTGTTTAACCCAATCCTCCAGCATTGCATCACTTCCCAAATTCTCTGCGCCCATTTGTTGCTTTGGACCAGTCACCGATTCCAATCCTTTCACAGCCTCCCTCGTTTGCTCTCTTAGCTTAGCAAGCGCCTCGGTAACATGCGACTCTTGCTTCGATGCCGCCTTCTGCTTACCCTTTTTCTTGATCGTCAAATCAGGCAAGCTCAATCCCAATCCTCGAACATTGCCTCCAGACGATGAAATTGAACTGTCTTGCTTGTTTTCTCCAAGGTTTCCACTACTATAAATCACAGCTCCACAGCTCATCATATCAAGACAAAAAATAAACCCAAGAAATCTATAATTCAAAACAACAAATACAATACCGCACCCCTTCATCAATCATAGCTACAAGAATGAAGAAAAAGGAGAAAAAGACCATACCTTTGAGCAGAAGAGGTAAGATTAAGGTTCTGGAAATCATCCAAAGCGCCTGTAAAACGTTCGATAAAACGTCACCTGTATTCTGTGGATAAAGTATACACATATGGAACAAAAAAAAAATACATATAACATGGGTGGGCACTTCTTCTTACTATCAAGAAGCTGGTCCAAATCATCGGGATGGTCAGCCATAAAGTAATCCTTCCCAGAATCTCAAAATCCTCTTCTTATCTGAAATTTTATAGTGCTGCTTCCAGCTAACCGATCTTTGTGCGGAATGTAAAGGGCTAATATGGTTGTTCGAACAAGAATTGGCTACGTGTTTCGACTGTATACGGGCTCGAATCCCTTTGCGCCTACCATCGAACTCAAATTGCTTGCTTATTCGAGTTATTGTCGGTTAATTTGTTTCGGTTATTTTCCAGAGATAAATCAGTACTGGCGGATCACGAATGTGTTTTCGTATAAAAATTTCCCATAAAAAATAGTAAATAAATCTTCTCTTTGTGATATATAATTAAAATTTAACTAATTCAGTATTCTGTCTAACATTTAGGTCGAGGAGGCGGTAAGTTATTTAGACTTCATTTGGACACGTTTTATAAAAATATTTTTATAAAAATGTTTTTTAAAAAATTCTTGCAAAACATTTTGAAAGTTCTTTTAAAGGTAAGAATATGTTTGGACAACTATTTACTAAAAATATTTTTAAATTAAAAAATATTAGATAAGTATTTTAGAAATGGTTTATAATTAATATATAGTATTAAAATAGCATTTGGATGATTAATCTAACAAAAAAAATTAATTGACCATTCGCATAAAATTTACCTATATTTTGTATTCTAAAAACATTATAAAACATCTTTCACTTGTTTTGTACTTCAAAACTAGTTTTTTAAAAATATTTTTCAAAAACATTTTATAAAATCTTGTCCAAACACATTCTTTAAGTTTTTTTAACTTTAAAAACACTAAAAACGTTTTTATAAAACGTGTCCAAACGGAGCCTTAATAGTTCTTGAAAGACTTTGGAATCATCCACTTATATGCAACACTTTTCTTTTAACAACTTATTGTCTCTCCTACCGTTTAATATATTTTTTTTTAATTTTAAATTTTGAAAGACAAACTGTTTAATTATCTGATGTATTATTAGTATGTTTCTGGCTAAAATTTAATTTTAAATTATGTCATCAGCAGTTTTAATTTATTAAAATAGAAGGGATTATAGAATTTAATTATTAGTTTAGAAATTTTCACTTTCAGCGTAAGGTGATTTGGAGTGGAAGTTAGCTAGAACGTACGGGTTAAAAGGACTGAATTGATTAACACAAATAGTTGAATAAAGTTATATTCGACAATTATGTATTAATAGGAAAAGATATGGCATTTTAATAGCTACCATATTATTAAAAATCAGTGATAATTGATACATACGTTAACAGTAGATAATATTACATTTTTATTAAATATATAATCGATCTAATTTTTTCTGTTAAATTTTGACTGCTTTTTTATTTATATTTCCATTATTAAACAATTAAAATACTGTGACAAAATCTTTAGGCCCTACTTAAATGGTCCAACTTATTCAAAACCAAATGGGTTCTTAATCAAATGTTTGGGCCAAAAGCAAAACCAGTTTACTTTAAATGGGTCAAAAAGAGACCAATATCAGCCATACCTCCGAAAAACCTCTGCCAAAGCCCTGGCCGTCCAGACCTCACTACTCGCTGATGCCTTCGAACCAGCTCAGGCAGCATCATTCGCGAGCGATTTGGGAGCAAGATTAACTTTGGGAGTAAAAGAATCGAGCTTCTCTTCGGGTGATATAAGACACTCACCCTTCATAATTTGAGGTATAATCAAGAACCCCAAATTCTACTTATAATGAAGTATTTGAGCTTTGAAAAAGTGGCCTTTAGAATGTTACACATGTGCCGGTTTTTTTGGTTTATGCTTTAAATCTAATCTAATATTCGTTGTGGCCTTTTTTGGGATTTTAGACTGGATTAAATTCTTAGGTTTCACTTCCGTGTTTCAAAAACCTTGCTGTTTTAACAGTTCTTCAGCTTAATTTTTTTTTAGTCTTGAAAATAAGTAAGTTCTTATGTTGAAGTCTGTTTGATGATTCATTTAAGCATTTGAAAACTCTTATTTCACTTTGCTAAAATGCATCCTGCATTGCGCCCCACAGCTATATCTTGCCTTGAAGCTCTGTGTTTCTCTCGACGAAGCTTCCAAACTCAGCAACAATTATGGAAGATGTTGAAGAAAAAACACCTCTTGAATCCTCTGAAAATAGAGCCATGGATCCCATAAGCAAAAAGCGAAAAAGAAAGAGAGACAGGAAGAATAAAGTAGCAACTCCACAGCTCCCTGAAGAAGTTGTGCCAGAAGTATTTGCTCAAACAGAACAGCGAGACCAAGAGGCACATGGTAATAAGAAAAAAAAACGAGAAGAAGGTGAAGAGGAGTGAAGAAAAACAGGGTGAAGAAGAAATGAAGGAGGAGGAGGAGGAGAAGGTGAAGAGAAACGACAAAAAACAGGGTGAAGAAGAGGAGGAGGAGGAGAAGGAGGTAGGTTCAGTGAGACGATTGAATAGTGGATCTGGGATTATGAGCACGGAGTCGTTCACAGATATGCCACTGTCAGAACCCACTATTAATGCTATCAAAGATTTGGGTTTCAAGTACATGACACAGGTTCAAAATCGAATCTTGGGAACCACTCCTTTTACTGATGATTTTATATAATTGTTTGCTGTTTTTGGAGATGAGAAAATTCTTGTTTCCTACATTGGTTCCGAGATAATAGTAGAGGTTAGTTCTGAGTGAAATATTAGTTATGGTGCACATGGTTTTAGGCCATGGTCCTGATAAATCATGAAAAAGTGAATTGTGAATGCTGAATGTAATGGAAAGTCTTTTCAAGCTGTTTGCAAGTATCACGTGTTAAGATGAAATACATACCAGAATAATAGAATTATCCTGAATATTTGGTCCCGGAGTTCCATAAATAATTTAATATCTGGTTTTCCAGTATTAATTGTGGGTGAATGAATGGCTCGACAGGCTCATGGAACTTTTTTCCCACTTCTTCATTTTATGATGAATAATCATTCAAATTTCTATGTATCCATCTTTTCCAGATTTAGTACTTCACTCTTCTAGTTATCAAATTATCAGATATCAAACATCACAATTTTTACTATTGAAGTCTTGTTTTTCTATTTGATCGAATAAATGAAGATTCAAGCAAGAGCAATCCCTCGACTTTTGGAGGGCAAAGACATTCTAGGAGCTGCAAGGACAGGTTCGGGGAAAACCCTTGCCTTTCTGGTCCCGGCTGTTGAATTGTTGCATCATATCCACTTTACACCTCGAAATGGAACCGGTGTTGTTGTCATTTGTCCAACCAGAGAATTGGCCATACAGGTTCACTCTTTTGTGTATTTTTTCTTAATTTTTTGTTTTGATATCTTGCAGTGAATATTTGCACAAAATGCAAAAGCTTTTGGGTTACTTGTTATAGATTTCATCCATTTCATATGTGTGATATATGTCTTCTCTAAGAAGTTGAGTTTCCCAGTTATGTTTCCTGGCACAGTTCTATTGATGTGCTTTGCAGCAGGTTTTCTCCGTTTTATAAGAAATCTCAATTGTGATAAAATTTTTATGGGAATATTTGCATCTCTCAGTTTGTGATGCTTAAAATCTTTATACTAATGTTTGATGTTTGGCTTAATAATTCAGACACATGCTGTGGCAAACGACCTTCTAAAGTATCATTCGCAGACACTTGGTTTAGTTATTGGTGGTGCTGCGCGAAGAGGAGAAGCCGAGCGCATTGTCAAAGGAGTGAATCTCCTTGTGGCAACCCCTGGTCGACTTCTTGACCATCTTCAAAATACTAAAGGTTTTATTTATAAAAACCTAAAGGTATTATTTTCCTTTTAAATATTTGCTACTCATTGTTGATTCTGACATTTTAAGAATGGTCACTATCTGTGCTTGGCTATTCTTCTTTTTCAAATGTATGGAGCATTTACGTTTTCTATTTACCAGTCCGTGTCAATTTTCTAAAAATTGGCCTAGGCGGAGGTCAGGCGCACCGAAAAAGGCCTGATCGGCTGGCCTAGGCGGCGAGACCGCGAACTCGGCCTAGGCGCCGCTGAAAATTACCTAGGCGCTGCAAAATTTGGATTTCAAATTTAAAACCAAAAAGAATAGGCCCATTTACCAAGAAAAAGCAAGGCCCAAAAAAGGCCCATTTGGCCATTGAAAACAAATATTGGCCCTAGAAGCAGCCGATTAAGAACAGAAGCAGCCGACTAAGAACAAAGAAAGGACAACTATTAATTGTGTAAATTTAAAGTCATTTTTAATTTTTTGTTATTGTCTTTGAGTATATTATGTCTTATTTATCTTGATACCGTGGAATCCGCCTAGTCCCCGCCTAGGCAGCAGCGTCTAGCGTCCGACTAGCGCCTAGCGAATTTTATAACATTGGTCCGTGTTTTATGTGCAGAGATTTTCACAATGCTAACATTGGATTCAGTTTGCTAATCTGGTGCAAATGAGTGATGGTGAACTTGTAAATTTTGCACGGTGGAGAATTGCTAAGCTTGACAAATAGTTTAGAGAAATATTGATTGGCGAAGAGATCTTATCTTGTTATATGTTCTTCTAATTTTCGACATTGTGTTCTTGCCAGAATGAACTCATTGGAAGAGATCCTCATAACCTTTAGAATTACTGTGGTCAAATTATGTCTCTGGGACCAGAAATTCTCTTGGTTAAGTAATTAAAAACTTTCCACTAGTAACTGATGATTGATTTGTTTGTCTTTTTATTCGTCTTGGGTTGTCACCTCGTCAGGATAACCTTGTGCCATTTTTAATTAATTGAAGGGCGATTCAAAAAGGCTCTGTTTTAATTAATTCAACTATGATTCTAAAGGGTTCTGTTTTTCTGTTGGTAAATGAACACGAATTGGACTTTCTGATGTCTGACGAACTATTCATGTGTTGAAATTTAAATATTTGACTTCTCGTTATAAAAGAAATACCAAATGAGCTTCTTTTAACCTTTAGCTGTCCCAACTTTTACAACTAGTCCATGTGCATATATATTTTCATAGACAGTTGTAGATTTATCACTGGGATTGTGAGCATGTTGGATAATTCACATGCTTTAAATTTTGAATTTTTTTTCTAAACTGTGTTGATAAATTAAAAAGATGTCATAATGGTTTGTCATTCTTTGAGAATGTTCATGATTCTGGCTTCCCCACTGCCCTGCCTCCCCACTAATTGAGAAAGCTGAAAATCTAATACCATCACAAAAAACGTTCTTTTCGTTATTATTATTTTAAACTTTTAACTTTATTTGTTGGATCTGCAGTGCCTCGTTATCGATGAAGCTGACAGGATTTTGGAAGCTAATTTTGAAGAAGAAATGAAGCAAATCATTAAAATCTTACCAAAGGTACTTTTAACAATGCTAAGGGTGACTTGCTTATTTGTTTCTAGAATTGCTTTTTTCGCTCTTAGGTTTTTAGAAATTTCAGTTTAATGTTCTCAGCCTTTTTGTCCCATATTGTGTTAAAAGAATGCAAATATTAAATTCTCTTCTCTTAACAAACTTGTTTAAGCTTTAGGTTTTACTATATCATGGGATTGAAATAATCCAAATTATATTAGTAAACTGTTGTAATTCGGGCTTAGACCTTGTATCTAATTTTGTCACCTTTTTACTGGCAATCTACTTATCATGCAGACGAGACAGACAGCTCTTTTTTCTGCTACACAAACGAATAAGGTATAAATATCGTTCTGCTAAAGAAAGATTGTTTGCCTATTTGGAAATGCTAAAAAAGTGTTTTGAAGGAACTGGGATGAAAATAAGGTTTTACTTGGTTTGCATAAGTTTCGGCAAAATTCTCACTTCTACCTCAAAAGAGTTTTGACAGATTTCTATGACCTAAAGGAAATTCTTTTCAATTTTAGGTCAAGGATCTTGCACGATTATCATTTCAAACGGCCCCTGTAATCATCGATGTGGATGATGGAAGAAAGAAGGTATATCAACTTTTTTAGTTTTTATCTCTGCTCTGCCAATATCCTTGATTTTATTGATTACTAAATATGACAATTATTGGAATAGGTAACAAATGAAGGGTTGCAACAAGGTTTCTGTGTCATCCCAAGTGCAAAGAGATTTAGTCTCCTATATTCATTCTTAAAGAGGAATCTGTCAAAGAAAATAATGGTTTTTTTCTCATCATGTAACTCCGTCAAATTCCACTCTGAACTTCTTAGATACATTCAGATAGATTGTCTTGACATCCATGGCAAGCAAAAGCAGCAGAAGCGAACCTCTACGTTTTTTGATTTTTGCAAAGCCGAGAAGGGTATTCTATTGTGTACAGATGTAGCAGCTCGTGGTCTGGATATCCCTGCAGTGGTATGTCATGTCATTATTCTTCACTACCCAACCTACTATATCTGCGGATATGAATAAAGAACTGTAGAGAAATAATTAGATGAATGTTGGGAGTATTAAGTGATTGAATTGAAAAGGAGAGAGTGGTCATAGTGGTTGTCTTAGTTATTACTTGATTCATTGTTTCAGAGCAGAAAATTATTATGTAACTCGCAGAATTTTATAAAGTTTAAGAAACAAGCAACATCCTCAAGGTTAAGTGAGGTTTTACATGATTGAGTTTTTCCCACTCTTTTTAGTTCATATTTGATTTGTGATATTGCGCTGAAGGTTTTTTCTATCTTGTATTTGTAGGATTGGATTGTGCAGTATGATCCTCCAGATGAGCCTAAGGTACTTCACAACTTTTTGTATCAAGTATTTTTGCTATAACTCGGGTGTTCTGTCGATCTCTTAACTAGTGGTTTGTTCTTGCTACTTTCAGGAATACATTCACCGAGTTGGTCGAACTGCTCGTGGGGAAGGTGCAAAAGGAAATGCCTTGCTTTTCTTAATTCCAGAGGAGCTACAGTTTCTTCGATACCTTAAGGTTTGGATTCATTTTGTTTTTGAAAATAGCCTCATATATAAGGAAATTATACTGTCTGTTGAAGCTAATTTTATGATGCTGATTCGATAAAAACAAAGGAAAGCCTTCTAAAACTATTTCATTTGCTATGACTATTATTTTCGCTGAAAATATGTTCACTGGGTATCTCAGGCAGCAAAAGTGCCAGTCAAAGAGTACGAGTTTGATCAGAAGAAGTTAGCAAATATTCAGTCTCACCTGGTAGTGGCTAGTTTACAAGCTCTTCATTTCATTATTCCTAAAATGTAACATCAAATTTATTGTCGTTGTATTGAGTTTAATTAATCGTAAGTATCCAATGGATGCAGGAAAAGTTGATTTCCAACAACTATTATTTGAATAAGTCGGCCAAAGATGCATACAGATCTTATATATTAGCATACAATTCCCATTCTATGAAGGATATATTCAATGTTCACCAGCTTGATCTTCAGGTGTGTACTATGTTTTTATGGTGGTGCATCTTATCTCAAAGTTATTAACTTTCCCCTTTGCAAAGGTGCCGCCCGAATAATTTGTAGGAGTAATTGATTGCATTAGCGTTGGACATTGAAAGGTGAAGTTTTAGTCTGAAAATCTTGGCTCATGGATCTGGAAAGTGTCATTTCTAATAGAAAGATGGAAATTATCAAAATATTGTGTTTGCCAACTAAGATGTTAACGAAATCGGACCAAGGGATTGCATGTAGTTCCCATTTTGTAAAATGATATTGCTTCTGATTAAAACGTGGTGCTTTCCCATCGCATGCCAACTTTGAATAACAACAGGACAAGGCCAACAAAAGATTGAACCAAAAATTGTGAACAAGTTTAAGGACTATTAGCCACCTGATACTTGGAGGTCAAATGTGTAGTTAAGCTTCTTGATATTACATTGCGGTACCTTTGCTCAATCGAAGCAATTGTATCGCAGTATTTGCTTTCTGTAACCATGCTTATGTATGCGTGATTATGATTTGTCTTCACATTCATCTGCTCACTTGTGATGCTTTTTTTGGCAGGCTGTGGCTGCTTCATTTGGTTTTAATTCTCCTCCAAAAGTAAATCTTAACATTGAAAGCAATGCATCCAAGTTTCGGAAGAAAACACGAAAAGTGGAAGGCGGTCGACATGGATTCAACGAGAGCAACCCGTATGGAAGGAAAGGCGAAGATGACATACGGCAGTTTGTCCGATATTAGCATTCAACTCAACCATATGTTTCTTTTGTAAACGGCTGCTCGCTTTTGAAGTGGTAAATCTTCAGATAATTTTTGTAGGTTTTAGATATGTAATCTTTGGAACTGAATCATTATGCAACTTTTTGATTTTCACTTTATTCTTGAGTCGGGTTCCATTATTCACTTACATCATTTGGAGGATTGTATAATCTGACCCCAATTGATATCTATAGAATTGTGTACTGCAACTTTGACTGTATTTCATCTCCACTTCGGCTTTGACCCCAATACTCGAATTCTATTTTGTAACTTGAGAATACATTTTTACGTCACAAATATCAATGTTCAAGGTTGTTTATACATTTGTTAAATGACATCCAGCTATTAATTATCATCCACAGGTTAATCTTTTATGTTATAGTAATAATCTTGTGTTACAATAAATATTTCTATTAAACTATGAAATATCAAATTTTTGTTTAACAGAAAATGAAATCCATTTTTATCTAACTTGTTTTATCAACTTTCAAAAATATTTAGTTTTTAAAAAAAATTAGAATTTTTTGGAAGATGGAGATGGACAAAACTTAATGTTATTTTCTTTTCACATATATTAACGAAAATGAATTTGTTAGTGTAAAAATTTATCAAATCATATAAGTGCATCATGAATTTAAGAAAAATATAAAGATTTTTTTTAGATGTAAATGCTAAAATAAGATTTTATTTTTAAAATAGGTGGACTATTTTAAAGTTTATCATACATATTTTAAGAGTTTAGAAATTTAAAAACATCATACTGATTAGGAGAATTTAAAACATAAATGTGCACACACACAACCTAGGTACTCACAAATACCAAAGTGTAGATACCCGATATATAAGGCTCGATATTGTGGGCGCCTATTATGGACGTCTGTGTGGGCGTCTGGAGATGCTCAGCCGAACATTATAAGAAATTGATATGATGTTCGGCTGATCATCTCTAGGCGCCCATAACAGGCGTCCACGATATCAATATTTTTCCATATATATATATATATATATGTATATATATATACAAATTTGATATGGTGGGCACCAAACATGGGCACCAGGCTGACGTGGCAGCATCAGGAAGTGTCACGTCAGCTTGGTGCCCATATTTGGTGTCCACCATATCATTTCTTTATATATATATATATATGCAAATATTTTAATAAATAGCGGAAAAGATTAAGAAAAATGAAAAGAATGTACTTTCCTGAATTTAGCGTCGTTTCCATTACAAAAGGAATCGGTACTGGAAACTGAACTCCTGAAGGAAAATATCAATTCAACGACTTCGTATGTATGCCAACAGCGGATTACTGCTGCTGCTAGCAGTTGCTCTTTTTTACGCCCACCATCACGGCGTTTCTGGCGGCGACGTTGAGAGCCAATGGCAGATCCTCACTAAATTTAATTACTCTTCTTACATTCGCCTTCATCCGCACGCACTCTTGATTGTCACTGTGCCATGTATGCCATTATCTTTCTGTTTTTATACTTACACACTAATTGTACCCATATTAAAGCTTGAATTCAAGGTTTTTGATACTTGCTTGGTTTATTTTTGGAATGGGACAATTGGGAAGTGCTATCATATATATTTTTCTCTGGAGGTTAAATTAAAATGATGCACTCCCTAGTTACCTAGGATTTATTAATTTTCTCCTGTGAAACATGGAGGATTTTCTGGTGAAGCATTACATTCCGTTTATATTATAATGATTTTATCACGAAGCATTACGGGGGTTCCCATGGTTTGATTTGCGGGATCCAAAGGGTCCTTCTGATTGGAGAGCTCAGCAGTCCTATGGAACGTGTCACGAGTCCGAGGATTTTAGCTTTTGCAAGAGAACATACTTTTTGTATAAAGAATCTTGGCTTAGGCTACTACTCAGAGGTGGTAGCGGAGGCCAACTTTGCTATTGGTGTAGCTGTATACAACAAAATTATGATTAATCTTTGGTGGGGAAGGTTCAGCTTGATATAAATATTTAGTGTAATAACATGTAAATGAGAAGTGGTATCATCCTAGCTTCGACTTATGCTTTGCATCAATGTTTTCATAACCGAACTGAGAATTGTACGGGTCTAGCTTTTAAAAAGTCTAATTGGTTCAACCGGATCATCGAATCGGACTATTGTATATTAATATTATATAATGAATAATATGTTTTAAATTTTAAAAATCTAAAAGGTATATATAAACAGAAAAAAATATGTTTATTGGTTCAAATTCTTACTAAGATGTATATATAACCAAATATTAGTTTTACGGATTAAAATAATAAGAAATCGAATTTTTTCGAAAAAATAAAAAAGTACCGAAAACCGATTGAACCGGTTTGACCTGTTCAACTGGTTTTTGACGGTTTGACAAATTAACAGGTTCTTGATCGGTCAAATCGGCAAAATGATTATATTATCTTAACCGGACCGGACTAACGCTGGTTTCCGGTCGAACCGGCTTATCACAGTTTGGAGCTGTAAACATGCTATTATTACTATTAAAATTTGGCACAACATTATCAATTTAGAGTGTTTTGCTGCTGATTATGATATCTGGTAGAAATGTTATAATGATTTTTTTCTCACTCTTTTTTCTTAAATTCTTTCCTGACCGACCTTTGAAAATTGGCTGTGACTTCTATTTTTCCTAGGGTCTGGGGAGTCACGGTCACTCATGAAGGAATTAGCTCATGCAGTTGCTAGGGAACACATGAGGTTCAACACCTTGAAGCTTGTGGTTCTATATAGAAATACAGAAAGACTGCTGGCAGATTCACTTGGAGCTAATGATGGAATTACAATTATTTACCACCATGATTCTTTCCCATACAAATATAGGGGAAGACTTCGAGTGCAAAGCATTTTGTCCTCTGTATATTATGTCTTGACAATTTCACCCGATGAACTGCCACTAAAATCTTTAAACTCTCTGGAAGGATTGAATGATTTCCTTGCTTCAACTGACAAGGCTGTTCTTCTCCTAGAATTTTGTGGATGGACTTCAAGATTACTGGCCAAGGGCAATCCCATGGCTGAAAGTGATATTGGTATGTTTCACCTCCAGTTGTTTGTAATTTTTCCTTGGTTCTTGGGTTCGTATCAACAATATCAAACGCCTAAGCTTCCGTGCTAAATGTGTATCCACCACATTTAAGGTATTACCTTCAGTTAGTGCATAAGTTATTTGGTGAGTTTGCAAAAGTTCCTACCGTGAGGTGTTGAATTTCATAGCATCAACTTTTTCCTTTTAACTCTTTTAGAGTAGTGTCTAAATCTTCTTGCACAAATATCTGAAAAGGCATTTCTTCAATGTGCTTTTGGAACAGATGAAGGAGTGCCTGCATCAGAAGAGAAGAATGACGGAAAGGTGGATGGTGGTTAGTTAATTTACATTATTCAGATGTTTTTAGAAAGAAAATGCTTGATTATTAATTTATATTCTTATTTCACCTAAATAGGGAATTGTAGATGACAAGCTCAATTTGGGTATTGACAGCGGATTCGGTGGTTATTCTTGGCTGAGCCAGTTTACCTCTGTAAATGATAGCCTTGTGAAGGAGTCAGAGAAGTTGACATTTAGTTCTGGAGCCTCCTGTAGTTTAGATGAGTTCCATCATTTTAAATTGTTCTTGCAAAAGTTCATTGCAGTTGCCAGGGAGTTCTTCATACCTCATGAGAGGCATCGCTTTGCCTTGGTTAATGATAAATCCCTCCTTCCATTGCTGAAAGTTGAAGAGCCATGTTCATGGTCGACGACAGTTTATTTTTCTGGATGCCCAAGTTGTTCAAAGGTTCTCAGAGAGGGCGATGAGCTGAGAACTGTTCTGCAATACTCCTTACCTGTTGGGGAGGCAAGATTTTCTGACAAAGCTTTTACTAAATGCTTTCTTCTTGTCTTTAATACTTATAGTCATGATGTATGCTTGGTGATCTTTCAATGTTTATTTTGTGAATGTCGCCTTTGTGTTTTAACATAGTTTGCTCGTGCATGGCTTTTCGCTTGTAACATTGTGTCACTTGAGTAGTGATTCTTAGTTACCAATCATCTTGAATTGGAAACCTCTGTCATTACACCCTTTGCAAATGTTCCTCTGGTTTCTGAATGTAGGTTTCGTGCTAACATATTGACGATTGCCTCATCGTTAAATTTTTCAGCATGATGACGATAACCTCTCACAAACTTTCTCCTCTTGATTGGTAAAATTGTTCACTTTTTAAAGTCCATTTTAAGTAGTACGAGAAGAAGGAAAAGCAAAATCAGGTTTATTCACGTAATCATATTTGTAGTGCAGTTATTATAACTCTAATGTCCCTTCACCACGAAAAAATTTAACTCACGTAGACAAAATAAGATTTTTTTCCACTCGTTTTTTCTTGACTATGTCACCTATATGCTTTTCCTCTTTTGCATACACACACATGTATACATACATACATATAAATATATATCTTATTGGTGTTGTGCAGTTGGAAGATGATTTTCGTGTAGCTGAGATAATCTTGCCTGCAAGAAGGCCTTCAGCACTTCTTTTTATCGATAGGTCATCTGCGTCGATGCAAATAAGAACAGAGAGTCAGAGGGCGCTCAATGCTTTTAGAGAGTTTGTGCAACACTATGAGATATCAAACAATATCCATGGACTAGCCACCATCCAGCCTGGCAAGTCCACTAGTCACACTAAAAGAGCATCATGGAGTACTCTCAAACGTCCGTTTTTCCAACATTTCCCTGCTTCAAAAACCCTAGTTCTCGAGGATAAGATGTCTGTAATGATCACAAAGGATGGGAGAAAACTTACGCTGGAAGATTTGGTTTCTGATTTGCAAGGTAGCTCTATGCATGAGACATTGACTAATGCAATCAACCGAAAGAAAGAAATTAAGTTAAGTTCACTGGCAGAGGATGCGGGCTTCCAGCTTTTATCCACCGACTTTGACATCAAGGTTGTTGAATCTCTCCCATCAACTAGTGAGGTTCAGCCTCATCCAATTTTAGGAGAAACCCTTGGGGACACAATACTTAAAGGCACCATTGATAAGGACAAAGCACAAATATCAGCTTTTAATTCCATTGAGCAGCATGAGGAGCTTTTGGATCCTTCTTATGGTGACCATGTTTTACTGGACAGCAAGGAAGCATCTTTAGATAAAGGCAGCCAATCCTCAGTAATATCTGAGGATATCCAGCATCTTACGGGTATATCAACAGATAGTGCTCCCCATGGAGATGTTGAGGATAAACAAATCTTAGAAATAGATGATGATATACCAAAAAAAAATGCTGGAATTTCTTTCTTCTTTATTGATGGACAAGCCAGATTCCTTGACACTCTAACTGGGCAATCAAAGGTTCCAGCAGTCGTCTTAATCGATCCAATAGCTGAGAAACATTATCTATTAGCTGAGCAATCAAATCTCAACTCTTCCATGCTATCTGATTTTGTTAATGATTTCCTAAGAGGAAAGCTTGCTCCATATCAACAATCAGTTCCTACAGTTCCTAGTCCTAAAGAGGCCCCAAGGGCCCCATTTGTAAACTTGGATTATCATGAGAAAGATTCTGTTCCTCTACTAACAGCCCATGCTTTTGCTAAATTACTTCTGGGAAATATATCTGATACTGAGAACTATGGTCGTTCTTGGGATGGGAACATATTAATTCTTTTTTAGCAACAGTTGGTGTGGGTTTTGCCAAAGGATGGAACTAGTTGTTCGTGAGTTGCATCGAGCAATTAGGGGTATGCAAAGCTGAAGACAAATAGTTACGAGGATGGAAAAGCTGACACTGACAGGTGATAAATGTTATTTTAGTTTTTTGTTTCCAAAACATTTATCGTTTTTTGAAGATCAATTGGCATTACAATCCGGTAACGACAAATTGGATTCTGCCTATAGATTTTGTATTGACTAGAATGAAGATAGGAAAAATTCACATAATGTTCTGAATGAAGTCTCTAAACCTGTGTTCAGTCAAATAAGATGTCGAAACTTTTATCAAATACTAGTTTATGGTGGGGGTTAAAACTCAAGTTAATATTAGACTGACATTTGGATTTATGAGTTCTGTTAGAAGGCAAAATGTTCTCTGATGTGTGGTCATTGTATCATTAGTGTGGTTTTTCGAGAGATCAAACCATGGTGGGTTAGACTTTGTGATCAAGTTGACTGGCACTGGAATGTCTGAGGACATTTTGATTGGTGAAAGAATGGACTCAGTCTATTGTCACTTCAGGAAATCTGAAATGGAGATGAGCAAAGAGGTGCAAAGAAAGATTAAGTTTCACCTTGTGTGAGAAGAAACCAAAGCATTGCATCAATCTTATGCATAACAGTATATACATGACAATCATATATATGGACCTTTAATATTGTGGGATAAAGTTTTAGAACTTGATTAACAAAGACTAAAGTGATATATCTTTAATGAAACTTGCGAACAGAACCTTGTATAAGACTTGGGAATGCAAATCAATAAAATTAGATTAACTTTGTGTTTTGAGGACAAAGTGAACTGTAAACTATGACAGATAGCTCTATATCCCTGAAAATATGTATCAGGGAGGAGCAACTTGCCTAAATTCTCAACTTCTAATATGAAGAGGCTGCAAATATTTTGGGTGGTAAACTAAGAAATGTAAACATGGTTATTAAATACAGTAGAAGCATTATGGCGCTTGGTTCTCTAGACTCTAATGTTAGGTTCAAAACTGGATGCTTGCCTTAACAAAGCGAGTCAAATTAAAACATAATATTCCAGAATATAAACATGCAAAACAATATGTCCTCTAGCATCTATATGCATTTAACAAACAAACATTAGATAATTAACATGAGCAAATATAACTTTACGAGACATTGCATTTCTCCTTGAGTTTATAATCCTTATGTGAATATTTTTATGGAGCACCATGAGTTTTTAAAGGGCACCTAAGAGTAGAGGCTGTGCTTACGCATAGGCACATGTCCTAGGTCCTTTTTACAACTATACTCAGCATAATGCAATCGACTCTATCTATCTATTGTTACTTAATTTCTGTTGTAATTTGAATTTCAAATAATTTATTGTTTATCATAAAATTAAGCTAGTTTGTTTTGTGCGTTTGATTGTTAACGAAAATTCATCCATCTCAAAGTGTTCTATTGGTTCATCTTTTATTTCATCAATGTAGAATGTCCTGATATTTGTTATATGTGGCAGAGTTTGCTGATGATGCCACATTGAGGCTTCCCCTAATTTATATGATGGATTGCTCACTAAATGACTGTGGTTCGATCGTAAAACCTATCCTGAAGGTGCCAGTTATCTTATTACTTTTTCAATGACTACCCTCTTTTATGCTTGCTATTGGAATTGGAGCTAATTATATGAACCTGTTAATTTGGCTGGTTTGGGATATTGACATGCGCTGTTTTTGCACTCCTATTTTTATTATATTTCCAACTAACATTTTTTTGTAAGGAATCTATATGGAAAAATCTTGTCATCATAACCTTTTGAAACTGAAATGGACGAACTTTTTCTTTTGTGCCGCAATACTTTGAGTCTGAGATTTTCTCACTTGTGAATTCTTCACTAATCCGCATTTGTTGATAGAGAAATAATATCAGAAGTTGTAAATAAGCCCAGACCCAAAATAACACATGTATACCAAGGAGGCCCAAGGCCCAATAGAGTGGATAGGAGCAGTATAAATAGCGAAGGCGAGGGAGAAGGATAGCTAGCAAATTAGTTGATAGCAGTTAGTGATCTAGCATAGCTAGAGGTCAGGAAATATCCTGGGAGTTCATTCCATTTCTCTGTAATTTCACTGTAATACTTGATTTCCAGCAATAAATCACTCAACTCTCTGTTCAATTGTGTGGATTCCTGCTTAGTTACGATTGAGATCGTAACAATTGTTTTTCCCATACAAAAGTGTGCAAATAAATTTTCCTAGTCTTCTGAGCTTTTCTCTCTTGTTAATGATGTTTCTTGAGCTTTTCAATGTGTCTTAAAAATTGTAAGGAATTTAATTTTGAAATCATCTAAGGGAGCTGAACTCGGGATGAGTTGAAAATGTTTCTCAAGTTCAGTATAAAAAAGAAAAAAAGAATATTGCTCGAGTTTATAGATACTCTTGATCAGTATTTGTTGTCTTGTTAGCTATTTTTACATAAGCTAAGTATTTTCATTTTATATTTACAATTCAAATTCTATATATTATTCAAATCTAGTCTGAATTATCAGGAAAAAACAACTAGATTTTCATGCTTTTTGCTCAAAGTAATATGACATTTAGTTCTGAACTTGCGATGTATCTTAATCAGAGTGCAAATACTGATGTGAACCATCCTCATCTTTAGGTTGAGGAACTTAGTCATCTTTTGTTCAGCTTGAATATTTGAACAATGTGAAAATGATTTCACCAACGGTGACTTTTCATAGGAGTATTGATGCTATGTTTTGTAGGTTGTCTGATCAAGAAACCTGTTTACTTCTATAATTTATTCATAAAACATCTTGAGTTGGTACAATATGTATGTCGATCCTCAGACTTCAACTAGGAATCAAATACACGCTGTTATGGGCCAAACTACTAATGACCCAAACAAATGGGCTAGGCCCATCACTATCCAGGTTTATTCTAGAAGGAAGAAAAGGGGATGGTTAGGATAAAAAGGAGGGGAAGAGAATAGCAGGGGTCATTCAGTTAGAATACATCGCTCACAGACACTAGCATAGCTAGGGATTTGGTGAACGGAGCACAATATCTCCGGGAAGGTTGTAATACGTAGCTTCTATAAATACAATTCACTGTTCTTGCGTATTCTTGCGTACCTTGTCTTTAGAATGTATCAATTGGTCCCACTGGCCGGATCGAAAGGAGGAAGGATGACCACCACACGTTCGGAAACTGAGTGGGAGGCGTTTGAACGGCCGCTAATCAAATCTCGGGAGAATTTGAACAGAGTGCAGGAGGCCATGAACGCTATGACAGGAAAGCTAGTCTCGGTGAACGAAAGCTTATCGGAGATGAGGTCGTTGATAGAAATAATTAGACAGGAAGAGGCATACGAGAGTCCAGAAACGGAAGAGCGGTACGTACAGGAGGGGGTGGAAGAATCGCTGGAGAGTCCGGCCGAAGGAGGAAGATCGAGGTGGAGACTGCGAAGGACTACTGCTGGCCATGAGGAGAATTGAAATTCTGGCTGTCGACGACATGGATCCGGTCGGGCAACACTTAGCCTCCATGGATTTAGCACGCAGCAGGGAAGAAGAAGCATTACTGTCGACAAAAACAGGTAACGCCAATTTTCATTGGGTGAAGCCCAAGTCCAGGAAAGAACGAAGGACCTACCGCCGTTACATTTGGGCCGGGAGGAGGATGTTTTTGGCCCAGTTAATACATCTACCCAGGCCCAACAGGCTAAGCGCCAGACGATGGTCATTACCAGAGGGAACGGTCGGATCGGAGGATCGCTGGGTGAGGTGGTTGCCAATAGATTGCTAGAAATTTTGCCGCCGCGTTCAGATAGGGAGCTGGAAGAAATTTTGAATGATCCAAGAAATACTTCGATATTGAAAAGAAGAGCAGCACATGGAGAGCTGGAACGTACCAGTTTATTACAAGATAAAGGTCTAGACCCTAATTTCGCCATGATGCTTAAGGAGAATGGATTGGAGAAGTGGCTTCTGCTTTGTAGACTGGTTCTGCACTACATAGCTGGTACCCCAGAACGGGCATGGCTTCTCTTTAGTTTTGTCTTTAGCATGGAGACGTCCATGGTATTTCTTCAAGTGCAAGTGAGGTTCGCCTGTGGGATGCAACTTCGATTCCAGGTGGTCCGAAGCATTCGGTTGAGGGTATAGAAGCTGCAAGATTCAGTAATTCAGGTTCTGTATTGGCTGCATTAAAATCAGATCCCAACCAACAAGAAATTCTTCTCTATGGTGTTCATACCTGCCAATTGGATATGATGCTTTCAGATACATCTAACACTCATTCTGGTCGTGGCCATGCGTATTCTCTCGTTCACTTTAGTCCATCAGACTCTGTACTGCTTTGGAATGGGGTATTATGGGATCGAAGGAGCTCGAGCCCAATGCATCGCTTTGATCAATTCACGGACCATGGTGGAGGGTGCTTTCATCCTGCGGGGAACGAGGTCATTAACAACCCTGAGGCCTGGGATCTTCGAAACAGGAGACTCCTTAGAAGCGTCTCATCCTGGGATCAGACAGTTATCACGTTCAATGCAAGTGGTGATGTTATATACGCAACCCTGAGGAGAAATCTTGAAGACGTAAATTCAATTTATAATACCGGTCGGGTGAAGCATCCTCTCCTCTCTGCTTTCCGTACTGTTGATGCAGTCAATTACTTTGACATTGCAACAGTTCCTGTGGACCGTTGTGTGCTCGACTTTGCAACTGAACCAACCGATTCTTTATTGGGTTTAATCACGATGAATGACCAAGATGAGATGTATTCTTCTGCTAGGGTATATGAAATTGGTCGACGCAAACCAACCGATGATGATTCTGACCCTGACGATGCGGAGAGTGAAGAAGATGATGATGATGAAGGTGATGATGATTCGATCTTGGGACAGGATCTTGATGGAGATGGCATCTTGGACAGGATCTTGATGGAGATGGCACCACGTGTATGGCTGTTATCAATGTGAATGAGATGGTGGTGTCGGCTGCATTTTTGCATGACTGCCAGGTGGTTGAATGAGGGAATATAATTCGGGCTAAGCTCACTGGACACGATGCTTGGCCAGTTATTGTTCCAGATGAATATCAAGGGGGTGCACGCAAAGGGTTAAACAAAACATCTGGAGAAAATTCAGTCCTAGTGCAGTTCTTTGGCACCTATGATTTTGCTAGGGTCACGAAGAAACAGGTTATCTCTTTTCTCAAGGGCCTACTTTCTCCCTGTCATTTGAAGTGCAAGAGACCAGTTTTTGCTAGAGCACTGGAGAAGGCAAAAATCTATCTTAGTGAACCAAAGCTCCCGAAAGAAATGCTACAGCTGCGAAATGGGGGTTCAGCCAGTTTGGTTGATGGTTCAGCCTCATTCCAAAAAAGTGACGACAAAGAATTCAATCGCATCGTAGTAGCAGTTCACTGGAAGGAGGGAACAGCCGAGGAGGACACCTGGGGGACATCATCACTTTTACTGCGCAATTCCCAGACTCCAACCTTGGGGACAAGGTTGTTTCGAAGAGTGGGGGTATTGTTATGGGCCAAACTACTAATGACCCAAACAAATGGGCTAGGCCCATCACTATCCAGGTTTATTCTAGAAGGAAGAAAAGGGGACGGTTAGGATAAGAAGGAGGGGAAGAGAATAACAGGGGGCATTCAGTTAGAATACATCGCTCACAGACACTAGCATAGCTAGGGATTTGGTGAACGGAGCACAATATCTCCGGGAAGGCTGTAAACTGTTCTTGCGTATTCTTGCGTACCTTGTCTTTAGAATGTATCACACGCAATATGATTTAGAATGAAAATGTCTTTCCACATCTTTGAAGTATGGAAGTACTTTTACTATTAGGGGAGTGTTATTGACATTCCAAAAAGTGTAATAACACTCCACTCTATCTTTTTATTATATTATTTGACAAACTTACCCTGTTATCAGGAAATAATATTTTCACTTTGATGACTAAAATATATAGTGATATAAATTGACTTAAAATACATAAAGTTTGTATAATGTCAGTACTATAATAATCCATTTCAACTTTAATTTTTGAAATTGCATAAATGTTCAAATTCTTGATGAACAAGGTTTTCCTACTTTGTATATTTTGTTGTATATGGAACTTTGTTTATAATAGTTATGCTTTTTATCAAAATATGAGAGTATTATGATCTACAGATTAAAATGATTTGAAACATGCACAGGTAATATTGTCAATTTGCATGATAAAAAAAATGAAGAGGAGTATGATAAACACTTTCGGGAGTGTAAATAACACTTCCTTTATCTTTAACTATTTTACTCGATTTGAAGGTGCTATTGAATTTGATATTCATCAATTGTTATGATGTGGATTATATCCTCAAAGACCTCAACTATGATGTTTTTAGGATCTCTATCCTGACAACCTCGCTAGTGGGTTGCTCTATACATGTATTGATTTAAGGAGATGGTGAGGTTCATGGAGAAGAAAAAGAGAAGCAGCTTGAGTGAAGGAAAACTGAATTGGAGATGTGGTGGAAAAAAACTGGGGCCTCAGCTCTTTGCATACAAATGAATTTAGGTATTAGGTTTCATGTAGTATTGGCTTGTGCTAGATAGTTGTGGTTCTGTAGTCTGAACTATGTATGGAGTTTAGGTACCTAGCTATATTCCAGACAATGTTTTCTGTGATCAATAACACTATCTTTTGTAGACAGATGCTGACTGATAAATTTATCATTTTGTTTCTTTCAAGATGTGTGATAAATTTCTTTATTGTTATGTGCTTGAATATGCAGAGGGAACTTTATCCACTTCTGTTGTTATTCCCAGCGGAAAGAAAGAAAGATCCAGTACCTTACGAAGGAGATATAGCAGTAACTGATATCATCACTTTTCTGGCTGGTCATGGGAGCCGTGTTCTTGATCTTATATTGGACAAAAGTAAGTTTGAACTTTGATGATATTTGTCTTATTTGTCCATACATTATGAAACAGATGGAGTATCCTTGTTTTACGTCTCAAATACTGTGGTGCAATCTAAACATTTTTTTCCCTTTCAGCCTTAGAAGAAAAGTTAATTCAAAATGTTCTGATAGTTATTGCAACTCCGAGACATTAAGTTGTCCATTCAGTAATCTGACTGGTATATTATTCTTTTACTTGGTTAGGTTATCAACAAGTCCACACTTCCGCCAAAAAAGTTCCTCAGGAAGAGAGCTCACCTCACGAAGTTCTAGTTGACGGCAGGTTGCAGGACAGAGAACTGAAAAAGATGAACTCTCGATTTCCTATTGGCTTACATGAAAGACCTCAGTTGTCCATTGGCTGCATCCTAAGTGCAACAGAAAAGCTTCTGGATATTCACCCATTTGACGAATCTAAAATTCTTGTTGTGAAAGTGGAACAAAGAACTGGGTTCCAAGGCTTGATCATCAACAAACGTATCAGTTGGGACTCCCTTGAAGAAGAAGGTTTTGACTTATTAAAGGAGGCACCTCTGTCCTTTGGTGGTCCTGTATTGAGACGTGGATTGCCTCTTGTTGCTTTGACGCACAAATTAATTGAAAATCAATCTGTAGAAATCCTACCGGAAGTTTACTTTGTTGATCCATGGTTCACACAAAGCATAATTGAAGAAATTAGAGTGGGTAACCAATCTGTTCAAGACTACTGGTTTTTTTACGGATACTCGAGTTGGGGTTGGGATCAATTATTCCATGAAATTGCCCAAGGAGCTTGGAATATAAAAGATGTCAGTTCGGAACAGTTGGAGTTGCCATGGACATGATGACCGGTTCTGAAAAGGTAGCTCATAATCAATCTAGAGCTTAGAATACCTTGATCATTTTATTTTGCAACAAAACTTGAACATTATGAAAAAAGGTTGTAGATGGACGAACGTTGATGGGGACTATGTATCTACGAAATGTTGTGTAAATGTTCAATGTATCGTAAGTCAGTGAACAGTTTTATGCAGCATTTTTTGTGTTTCAGTGCCCAAGAACCTGCTCATGAATTCTTGTAAATATATGTTATGAAAAACTGAACAGCATATCTCATACATTTGTTTAGCTAAACTTTCAACATTTCGTGTGTTTAAAAATTGCTGTGTCAAACCAAAATATGCATTTCATAAATTTTATGAACTAGTAAGGTGCACGTGAAGAAACTATTATATTGTCTAATAAATATTATAGATAATAATCAATAATATTTATATAGAAGATATAAAATTGAAAACTAGATAAAAACAAAACACCATGTCCATATGAGATGTAGATAACTTAATCATCTTTTGATAAGTTTCTTGTTTTTCATTCTAATGATTTTTTTTCTTAATATTTCCAGGATTTCTTGCTTGAGAAACTATAATCTTTTTCATAATTATTATTTTTAAAATATCTTAATATAAAATTTTCTTTATTAATCATTTCTAAAATACTCACATAATTCTAGCATAATAATTGTCATTATTGTTGTCATAGAGATTTTAGCATTATCATTTTTTGTTGATCTAGAAAATTCTAGTACTACAATTCCATTTCGAAGCCAAATATGTATGTGTGTGACAATACGAATCACTTTATTTTTCAATAACATTTATTTTCCAATAAATATATATCAATTTGATCTATACTTTTATTTTTCAAATTTCGTACTTTTTCTCAATGAAATTTTATTAGCAATTTTACCAATCTTACATTTAGACACTTTCTTTGATTATATTTTATTTTATTTCATTTCGATTTTAAATTAATAAATAGTTGTAGTAGATAATTTGATTTTTTAATATAATCAGTAATGATATATTTCATAAATATTTAATCTTTTAATCAATGATAAAGAGAGAATGATTGTGTATAAATATAATATGGTTTTTTTACATAAAAGTTTAGTCGAGTTCATCGTGGTTTCACCTTTATTATCAACTAAAATGTTCACTATTTTCAATTATTAATGTTGTTCTTTTTTCGACGAAATATGACTTTCACAAGTAGTAGTAGTAATTGAAAAATATATTTACAAAAATATGATCTGCGACGAAATATTTTGAAACTCACCAAAATATGTTTACAAAAATATAAGTATGTTTATATTAAAAAAAATTTTGACTAATTCACAAGTAGTAATTGAAAAAATAATTATCTAAGCAAGGCATGAAAATATAGGAGTACAATATTAATAGAATGGATAATGAAAGGGGTTCCATGCTAATGTAGGATAAAATGCACAACTATATGTGGGTATATTCATAAATAAGAAGATGTGAGAAAACTCGTTTACATCCTTGTGTGCTTGTTTCGTTCACAAAGAAAGGTCACATAGATACAGCTCGTTGATGCAGGAAACCACTTGCTTTGAGTTCATGTTGTTGCCAACGTGACATCCACTTCCAAGTCATATAGTGCAACGCATTTCGATCCTTCTTGATTCAAATCTTGTGCCTCACATTCCTGTAAAATTTGAAAAGACATATCAGAATACTCGTCATTCTGATCAGGATGGACAAGATTCAGATGGAATGTACAGTTTACATACCTAAGTACCCTAGTGGTTCCCTCCCTAAAACTAGTCATATCAACATAATAGAGGCTTCTCCACATCGTACTCACTTTCATCCGGGTTATCGATGTCATCGACGGAAAAACCTTCGTTTCCTTTAGCCCAGAGCACGAAATAGAGACCAGTGAACATGAGGCACATACCTGCAAGGCTGGAATTTCATAAGGGTCGGGTCAGTCTCAATGGTGTCCAAAGTGTTTCAATCATATATATTTCCCTGACTTATAATATTGGTTGAATATTACCTTCCTATACTAATGGATTCTCCCAAAGTTACAATTGATAGTACGACGGAAATGACCGTAGCAAGGGGGTTAAATATTGACACCATGACAGGCCCCCTTTTCTTCATTGCCCATGCATTGAAGCTCACACACATTCCACTCACACTGCCTGCCTGTTTTCATTCGATAGTTCAACTTATCATTCAAGGACCATGGATTTTTATGTATCAGATGTCAAAAGGAAATGGTTGTGAGAACGAGTGAAAAGCAGCATGGATTACCAAAACGGAGTAGACAATGAGTTGCTGAACAGTTAGCAAAGGCCACCCAGTATCCCATCCATCATCTTCAATCAACTGAACCAAGGTAGTAAGAACCACACCTACGAGTGATGTTAATGCACACAAGGATATCGGGGCTGGAAAATCACGTAAAGTTGTAGCCTGAAACGGTTTGGACAAGAGTTACTATCCATCTTG
Source organism: Dorcoceras hygrometricum (assembly GCA_001598015.1). Lineage (NCBI taxonomy): Eukaryota > Viridiplantae > Streptophyta > Magnoliopsida > Lamiales > Gesneriaceae > Dorcoceras > Dorcoceras hygrometricum. The sequence continues at coordinate 133,339 of KQ995736.1, read as the reverse complement.
CTCCTCCTGACATATTATATTTAAAGATGAATGTGACGACGCACTTGTAAAACTACTTGACTTGACAACACAAAAACAGCTGCAATCAGATACAAGCAACCGATGATGGCTTGTTCATCGAAAATGCTATCGGGTGGTGGAGACGAATTCAAGACTTGAGCCTCCTTTGCCGATGGGTGACGCACTGTACTTTGCATCAGACTCATTAAAAGTGCTCCAACAACACAGAGTAAAGTCCCTGCAATCTTGGCTCTGCTGTATATGCTCGCCAACTCTATTTTCTCTAATCTGCAATGGGTTTTGACCTTTTTCAGAAAATGGAAGATTCAAATGTTCATTTTTCATGATTACTTAGGCTGTTTTAGATTACAAGTATGGTGATCATGTGGAGAAATGGGATTGACCTGAAAGCCCAGGCGATACAAAATATTAGTCCTGGTGCAAGATTTGGCATGGCTGTGGCCATAGCTGGTGATGTGAGACTGACACCTTTCATGAACAAACTCTGAAATACAGTCACACTGAAAACACAAAAAAAAAAAAACGAGATTGGCATTACGCCGTATCCGTCGAAGCATAAAACTACATAATACTTTGCCCACTTATGAGCCATATAGGAGGATTACTGACATATCTTGTTAACCAGATTCATGTGTCTTAAGAGCTTTTGGATTGAATGAGCTGTTTCTAATTCTAGCAGTGTACAACATCAAAGGCTATGTCTACATTCACCTTATATTCCTTATATTAGACTTTAGTAGCAAATGTCCGAACAATACATATATGTATAAACATTGTAAATTTAATCGCGGGTTGATCTCTATATCTCCCGATTTCTAGCATATTTCCACGACGAATCAACAAGCAGCCTAGATTCTCTGTTCTTCCGCTTTCATGTACTTGTCTTTTATATCCAACCGATGCAAGAATGCAGTAAACAAGTGAAATTTATAAGAAGAAACGTCAACATACCCTCCAAAGGAAAGTAAAAGAAGTTGAATCCGTAGTTTGATACTAAATTTGGTTGGCCATTGCTTCCTGCAACATCAACACCGTTCAGTCTCATTAGTTAGAGCATTTTCTATTTTTTCCTCTCATGTTTAATGTCATCATTAATGTCATCACAACTTATACAAAGTATGTCTTCCAGTATATAACAAGAAACAACACGAATAAAATGGACCTTTATTTTACAATAAGGACATATATATGTACTCGCCTTTCAAAGAAGATGGCTGGAGGAGCGAGTAAAACAAATGTGGCAAACGTAGAAAAAATGATGAGAGAAGAAGGCTGAAACCCAAGTTTCAAGAGATAACTTAGAAAAATTGAGTTCCCCGCATACATAAACTGAACTGTAATTAATCCCACAATTATACCAACATCTTCAACCCACTGCAATTTCTTCCAATTACCCATCATTTTTGCATGCCTTTATGTTTAAAAACTTTCTTTTGTAAAATCTTGTAGTAATCAACCAACACTTTTGGGAAAAATACAACTCCTGCTTGCGTCAATGAAGCAGCTTTTCAACAAACAATTCTTTTCCTTTTTCGATATCTCAGTCACTCTTGGGATATGGGAATCTCTTCATTTTTCTTGCAAAGACATTCTAAATTTCTCACAAGTATATTTTTTTTTACAATTAATCAGAAACAAGAAAAGATTGTCCAGAAACGGAAGGCTTTGAATTATGGAAACCAAGAAGTATAATAATGAATGGAAGGTTGAGGGTGTGAAGTTTTTGAACTATGAAAGCCAACAAATACAATGGTTTTAAGTTTTAGCCTCTCTTTATGGAGCAAAGCAAGGATTCCCTATAATGTTGGAGCAAATCTCTCCCTCCCCTTCTCACTTATTTTATCAATAATAATGGACCATTTGCAATGATGACACCTATGTAAATAATAAAATTCCATGCATTATACAAATACTAATAAAAAAACATAAGGGTAAATTCATTTTAAATCCGCTTATTATAACGTAATTTGCTTTAAAAGAATGTAAAAAATATATATTTGCTCTTTCTGATCTTAAAAAAAATATTTCTGCACTGACCGAGTCGATATTTATTTCACATTTAAAATATATACAAAACATTAAAATATAGTATTATTATAAGGTATTTGAGTACAAAAGTAGTTTTAGATTTGGTGTGAAAGTAAGATTTTGAGTATTAGAACAACCTTATTACACTCAACATTTGCTACATATATTTGTATACTCAAATATCATCTTTCAGTATCGAACTTGAAATAGTTATTACTCAATTATCACATATTAATATCATATTTAAAATATTTTGTACCTATTATCACTAAATAAAATACAATTTATCATTAATGTTAAGATAAGATATACATGTTTTATAATCAAAATTCATATAGTACCGGGTTTGAAACAGTTGGTACTACAATATATTAGTATAGAGAGTTTAAGCATATTTTTCATATGGTCAGGAAGTGCAAATACATGCTGTTTTTGACATGGATTGAAAGCAAATATTGTTCGGAGTCAATGATGTCAGATAAATTTACCAAAAAAAATACTTACAAGATGAAATATGAATATTTTAATAATTTAAAAAACACCCACTTTTATGCCTTTATTGTTTTCTTTACCTATATGACTTAGAAACAATAATTTGTCTAAATTTTTTTTTTTTAAAAAAAACAGATCGTCTACAAAGTTCGTGAGTTTCGTTTAAGCAATATTCATCTCAATTATTAAAAATAAAACCCTTTCAAGTAACCATCAAAATTCCAAAATGTGATATTGTAAACAAAAATCCAAAATGTTAAGTTAGAAATTTTTATTCTCAAATTGTCCAATCATTCGTCCATTGAAGCAAAGCACAATCATTCCGCAGTTCTTGAGAAACATTCACCACATGGCTCAGTCCCATTCCGTACATGGAATCGGGTGCCTTAATTTCAGACATGACCGTAACAAATCTTTTTAAGCCAAATATCTCTAGCATAATCTATTCAATCCGTGCATGTACTAGTACTGGTCTATTTTGTCGCGGCCAACAGCTTCATTGTCACATTCTGAAATCTGGGTTCGGTTCCGATGCACTTGTCTCCGCGGATTTGATTAATTTTTATGTCAAGTTTAACCGCGTAAATGATGCGCACAATTTGTTTGTTGAAATTCCTGAACCAACTGTTGTTTCTTGGAATTCATTAATTTCTGGGTATGTGAATCATGGGCAGTTTCGAAAAGCTCTAAAGGTGTTTACTCAATTAGAAAACTCCAATGTTTTCGCAGACTCGTATTCTTTTACTGCTGCTTTATCGGCTTGTGGACAACTGAGCCTAGTGCAGGTGGGAAGATCGGTGCATTCTAAAATTGTGAAGTACGGTGTGGGTTGCAGTGTTTTTGTTGCTAATTGCTTGATTAACATGTATGGAAAGTGCGGTTTCACCACTGAGGCAACGACAGTTTTCCAAGAAATGGTTGAGAAGGATAATATTTCTTGGAACTCTGTTATTGCCGCAAATGCTAGAAATGGGAAAGTGGAGCAGGCATTCGCTTTTATGCATCAGATGCCAGAACCTGATACAATCTCGTACAATGAACTGATTGATGGAATTGCACGGTATGGAGCTATGGAAGAAGCTATTACTGAGTTATCAAAAATGCAAGACCCAGATTCATCTTCATGGAATTCGATACTAACAGGGTATGTGAACCGACAAAGAGGCAGGGAAGCTCTGGACTTTTTCTGCAAAATGCATTTGTGTGGTGTCTGTATGGATGAATTCACATTCTCAAGTATCTTAAGTGGCATTGCTAGTTTGTCTGCGACTACATGGGGTATTTGATACACGGGTGCGTGCTGAAACATGGTTTAGATGGATATATTGTTGTTGGTAGTGCTCTGATTGACATGATTTTAAGTGTGGGTCAGGATTAGAGGAAGCGGAAAAATCGATTTCAACTCACTTCCAGTAAACGATTGGTACATGGAATGCAATGTTATCGGGATATCTTCGCAACGGTAACTTCGGAATGGTGATTCATCTCTTCGAGAAGTTGAAGACGCTGAGAAATCTACAGCCTGATGAAATCACTTTTCTCATTGTATTTTCTGCGTGTTGGCATGTTAAGATCCCTCTGAAGGTAGCAAACCAGTTTTTTGAATCTATGATTAATGAATATATGATTGAGCCTACGCCAGAGCACTGTTCTTTAATGATAAGGCTCCTGGGGCAGGAAGGACATTTAAACAAGGCCGAGGATATGATTAAAGAATTGGGATATAGTTCCTGTGGAATGGTTTGGAAGGCTTTGCTCAATGCTTGTGTCTGTTGCGGGAACGTAGAAGTGGCAGAGGTGGCTGCTGCAAAAGTTATTGAGTTGGAGAGCGACTTTGAGTTTGTTTATGTGATGATGTCTAACATCTATGCCTCCCATGGAAAATGGGATGATGCTAGTGGCGTGAGGGTCATGATGAAAGAGAGAATGGTGACAAAGGAAGCTGGCTGTAGCTGGATAGAAATTGAAGATGTGATCCCAACATCCTCGGTGATGTGATGTTCTTGCTGCGAATTTGTGACAATCTTCCTGAGGAAACCTACGTTGTAGGATATAAGATTATGAGGCTATTTTTTGGTTCTGGACCATATCTCGTGCTTATGTCAGTAAGGACGAGATTTTGGTATGCGTCAAGGTAAGGTGCTCGAGTTTGATCCTTACAGAAACTTCTCTCTGTGTCAAGATCACTACTCATCTGAGTGTTGGGGTGGGATGCAAAGCAAGGAGGAGCTGTATGGTAAAGAGAGGTCAATGTTAGTTCGAGAATATAGTATGGACAATTTGCCTACATTTAAGCTCCCTAGTGTTGTGTAGACATCGATAGTGTCATATAAGCAAGCAACTTTGCATCCATTAGCTCACTGTGGGATATAAGCCGTCACTCATAATGGGGTGCATCCCAAACTAAAAACCCCATTATGAGTGAGGGGATAATACCATCTGAAAATGAGATATAACTCATCACTCAATGTGGAGTCCCAAACTAAAACCCCCATCGTGAGTGATGGGGAAAATGTCGCACTTGTTGGGTCAAATATCCGAAAATGAGATATCATCGTCGAACAAGAAATTAGATTAATGAAAAAATATCAAGTATATAAATAACATTAAAATTGTGAGTGATGGGGCCAATGCCCCATCTGTTGGCCTAATCACCCGGAAACGAGACCTTGCCACCGTTACGAAAAAATATTATAAGTAAGATTTGTTCTAATCTCATTTGGTGAAAATTATATAGTTGTTGCATAACTGAGTGCAATTTTCTCAATGCTGCAATCCAAAACAATTTTAGTTAACGTTACCATTTATGGTGTGTTTTCATGATTCCACAGATTGTTTACAGGTAGATGGGAGTATGTAATATTATCAGTGTTTTGAAAGTTGATGATTTCTTCAATATCGTTGACTTCTTTATTTGTCAAAACAGTTAAAAGAGTATTTTTTGTAAAAAAAAGATGGAAAATGTAACATATTATTATTTTTTGGGTAAAGAATATCAATTTGTAAATACACCAGATGAGAAATTTTTTTTATCATTAAGTATATTTACAAATATCTTATTAATCGTCTTTAATTTCTTCTCTAGCTATACTTTTATAGTTTCAAATATAGACTTTTAGAAAAGTATTCTATAAAAATTGAGAATTTGGTAAAATGAGAAACTGTAGTTATAGATGGCTTACACATTTAAAAATTAGTTTTTATGTTAATTCTATTAAAAAGTCTAAAAATAACATTTTAATAAATAAACAATCGATGTTATATTGTTAATCCGCCGGATATAATATTTTAATAAATAAACAATCGATGGAAGGAAGACTACGAAAAAGCCAATATCCCTTAACCAGCACCCAAACTTGGAGAATGAGTAAGAATTTATATTATAATATGATTCATAAGGCCATCAGTGTCAAATTCTTTGTAAGATGGTCCTTCCACTCATTTTACGACGCAACTTTTAGATCCAAAATGTTGAAAAATATGCCCAATGAGAAGTAATAAGTACATTCAAAATTTGATAGAATGGCAATTTTGAAAATTATATGCCAAACAAGTAGAACATGCCAACGAAAGTGAACGGATAAAGGAAAAACGAACTTGCGAGGAAATTACTGATAGCAAATATCTCGGGCAGCTTGATTCAATATTTTGAATAGACTGGCAATACCACATGCTGAGATGTAGTTACGACTGTAGTTTACCATTCGGATGAAGATACACCCTCTGTTGCCATCTGCAAGCAGTCACCTTGGAACCGATTGACCCAGCTCTGATACGACGAAAAACAGAGAGCTCGGTGTCAAAAATATGGATCTTGTAATGGGCCCACGCAACACATGCATCGACGTTAATATAAATAGTATGCATGCAATTGCACAAAAGATAAATCAGTTAACATCTAGGTAAGCATGTTAATTCTAAACATGATTAAAAGGTGTTGGAAATATCTTCAGGATCAACTTTACAGCAGATGACTCAGCCATCACCCGGTATTTCTCACGTTCCATCAGTTTCATCTGGAGAAAGGAGAACTATCATCACTAATTTTATCAAACCCACATATAATCACTCAAATAGAACTTGATACAAATAATTTCACAAGCCGGAATCTAGTGTACTTCTCTTCCTAGTCATCTTTAGATATGAACCAAACCATATTAATCCTTGATTCCAGCAAGAAATAATCACTGGTGGTGCAGCAAGTTACCTATTAATAAATAATCTACTATTATAGGTCGGGTTAATAGCACATGTTCGACAATAAACAGTGCTTAAACCTTATCTCATCTAGTTTTAATAGTTCAATCACTAATGGCCCCAAAAGAAAGTAGAGATTCGGTATAGAGCATACAAACAACACAAATCAGACCCTTTCAAACAAAAATACTATTCTACAATTCCAATTGTGTTTACCAGGCCAGTAGATGTTAGAATATCTGCTGCTAGAAAATTAATGGGCTATCAGATGGATGGGATTCAGGTTTGCGTAATGACGCTAGTAAAGTTTCATTGAACTACAAAATAATGAAGCCATTTGCATGTGTTTTTGATCCTTACGTCTATAACTAGTATTTCCTTGGAGGCTGCTAGCCAACTGCATTTACAAAAGAGCAACGGAACGAATGGTAAGACCTTGCAAAAGTCTGGATTCATTTAGGCATGTGGGAACTCATGAGCCTGCAGATCCAAATATTCCGGTTAGATAGCTGATACATGTGTTCCACTCCCCACGTAAGTCTCTAGGGGAGCTGTGCCCTATAACCATACCTAAGAACCGATCAAATAATTGAGAAACGGTAATGCGTTTGTAATTCAGGAATTTTGTCGAATCATTTAAGTCAATATAAGGTTTAGACACATTGAGTCATATGAAATTGATTCTTCCTGTACAATGCGCCAAACTTTTCAACTCTCAAGATCAATGTAACAGTCATGAAAACTTTTGACTGAGTTGTGGCAGAGCCTGCTAGGGCCACTGAAATTGGATGGTTCACATATTCTGTATGGTTAGGTATTAGCGAAGAGATGTCACAGGAAATGAACGTGCCCGTTGTGACCAGTGAACGGCCATAAGTGCTATAGGAATTCCGTGAATCAACCAATCAACTATAAATTTATTTGGAATTGTGAAGACCTTGAAATGTTAGTTCAATTGCCATATTAATAAGTGCGTAAAGAATGTGAATGTGTGCGAGAGCTTTCACACTGCACGTAGAAGCTACAGATATTGGTCAAAAAGCCTATCTAAGGTAATGGGAAGATATAACATGAAACGGGTTCGACATCATAGAATTTAATTATTTACCTAATTCATAGTAGGCAGTGGAGTTAACTAAAAGCATAAGTTTATGCACAGGTCAGCAACTGGGACTACTAAAACATTATGGGATAAAACTTCAATTTTAGTACCACGTCTATAGAAGGTGTCAATTTATTATTTTGATATATATCCAGCAACCATTTTAGTTTCAATCTGATAATCAACTGACTTAAATTTACTAAACAGATCAAAATAATCAATATCCTCTTCCTCTTCCAGTCCACAAATGCCTCCCCTAATTCATATACTTTTCTCATGAAATTTTCCAAGTCCTAACACGCATAGCGGCAGATTTGATAATCTCAATCTATAAAGTTGACGACTTTTCATTTATTGTGATATTCCATCCACCTTTCACGATTAAGTATATCAAATTTCTTGCTAAGATTTCTTAACCTCTTTTCAGAGCGACATTCTATAACACCTTTCGTATAAAGACGGATATTATCACTTTTTTAGGTGCAAAATCCGCAAATCAATCAATAGTGCAAGCATGCCGGTAGCTAACATTTTTCATTATTTGCCATACAGCAAGACATTCTACGGATTTACAGAAATGCAGCAGTGTACCCTGGAAAAGAGCCCTACAACTCCGAGAAGATGGGCTCAGGTATGATGTCATCCTTGCCATTGCCACTGCGCTGTGCAGAGGAAGCATAGATACCACGCTTCGCAGCTCCCCCGGCGTCCTAATCCGAAAATTTCATCAATCAACAGATTCGGTAGTACCAAATCGATGAAAACAAGCTCAAGTTTTTACAGAAGAACTGCTTGATAGAAATACAATACAACCATGCTCGATACAAATTAAATGACATAAAAAGATGGGGGGAGAAAAAACAAACCATATATAAGAAAAAGAGCCACCTGGAAACAAATAAACGGGGTGAGGGTGTTCTTGAAAACGACGTCGTGTTTGCTATCGGATTTGGTTTCAAAATGGCGGATTTCAGATTAGAAATGGAACCTCTGTTGACAATACGGCAGCATTTCGAAGCCATCTCGGTACACAGCAGAACTGAAGAGTTGCTGCAGCCCTTTGGGGTTTAGGGTTTGGAATTTTATGATTGATCGATCTTTCAAAGAAAACAATTCAGAAGCCTGAACTTTAGAGTTTTTTTTATCCCCCAGAAAAAGGACAACCAAATCTATTTTTTTTCCATCTCCATTTTCTCTACTCTATAGGCATTTCCTAGAAATAATTTTATTAGCAAATATACAGATAAGCATAACTGAAAAATATAGATATATGATATGATTTAAAAAATTCATCTACAAACGGAAAAAACTTGATTTCATAACTATATTAATTAGAGTAGTTTGATTTCACTAAGGTTATTGTCCAAGTATTTGATCCAATGATATAATATTGGTCACAAATGCACATATTTTTTTCATATAGCATAATGCATTAGACAAACACATGTCGTGATTATTAGGATAATGTCCTTAAGATATCAATTAACTCCGAATTTCGTTACATTTTTTAAAAAATCATTTTTAAAATAAATCTTGAAACCAAAAATCCAATGGTGGCCATTCATCACATTCTCCATTATAAATATTAATAATATCGTAGTTCTTTCTCTCTCTCTCTCTCGAAAATCATATTTATTTTTACTCCCTCTGTTCGAATCAAAATAGTGCAACGGAAATAATCTCTCACTCATCCAAGACTTGCGACTATTTCTTCAAAAAAATAAAGACTTACGAAATATTGGTCTCTCATTTGAACTAGCAAAGTACAGCGATAAGAAGACAACGACGATTTATTAACTAAGATTTCATTATAAGTATTCCATATCACATAATTTAGCTCTCACAATAGTAGAATATTGCAAAAATAGAGTTTTCATAGAATAATTGATCGGATAATTTGTTTTATATTTGCAACATGCTGCAAACTTTTACAACTCAAGTCATAATAGAATATAGTCAGGGGCGAAACTGGGGCTGGAGTATATTTATTTTTTTCGACATGAAATTATGTATATATATATATATAGGCTTTGAGTAATCAGCCTGGACTAAGGCTCATGTTAGCCTCCAATTGGTTTCGCCAATATAATATTAGATTATCACCGTGGGAGAGTGACAAAACCAGGTTCTTCTATAGGACTTATTTATCCCCATTACTATACTTTTTTCTCCTAAAAGAATTATGATACTAATGAAATTTTAGTAAAACTATTGTGGACTTTATAGCTCCGTTCGAACATGTTTTTAAAAAAACCTTTTAGTGTTTTTAAAGTTAAAAAAGTTAAAAATTATGTTTGGATAAAAATTTTATAAAATATTTTTAAAACATTAGTTTTTAAGTACATTTTTTGAAAAACAAGTGAAATGTATTTTATAATGTTTTTACAATACAAATATAGATAAATTTATACGAATGATCAATTAAATTTTTTTTATTAGATTAGTTTTTGAATGTATTTTTAATTATAAATCATTTTCAAATAATTATCTAAAATTTTTTAATTTAAAAATATTTTTATAAAAACATATTATCTTTAAAAAACTTTCAAAATAATTTACAAATTTTTTTGTAAAAATATTTTTATAAAATATTTAAAAAAAACGTATCCAAACAAACCTATACATGTTTGCACGCCGTAGGTTAGAAGAGTCGACCTAGAAAATTTTTGTTGAGGTAAGAGTTTTGACCCGAAAAGTTTGGTAAACAAAACAAAAGGAAGCCCCCAATTCAGACTATCCAGTCCAGTCCCCTACAGTAACAACCTCAAGCACTGTTCCAAGTCCAATCTAAAACTCAACCTTCAAATCAAATTGTCGTTGACACTTCTATTTTATTTGTATATTTACAATTCTTGGGGGAAAAAAATTAAAGGGTATACATGTATAGATAAATTATGTGTATAACTAATTAACTATCACTCCCAAAATCGAAGAAAAAAAGTAAAAAAAATAAAAATAAAAATAAAAAAGAATATCATGATGCCAAAGAAAGTAAACCTGCCACTCCAACAATAATCCCACTTATCTTCAACATTGTTCTTCTAATATCCGAACCAATTCCCCGGCTCGATGAAATATCGGATTCCAACCTCGAATCATATCTAAAATTCGGGTTTGACCCGTAGAGGGCCTGTATACCTGACACGTCATCTTCCCGGAGCTCCACTTTCTTTTTCCTCGGACTCAAACTCGGGTACATAATTGCTTCCTCAACGGAGGAGTGAGCCAACCCCAGCAAATGTCCGATCTCATGCGTCGCCACCGATTCCAGGTCCACCGCCACCTTCGATTTCTCGGTCGAGAAGTCCACCGCCCACCTCTCCGCAGCGTCGAGGTGGAACCGCCCGTTCTCCGGCGAAAAAGCATGCGCCAAAACCCCCAGGACCCCATCAAAAGCCTCCCCGTCGCCGTGGTCGCCGCTGTACCACCCAATCTTTATGTCAGCCGAATAATAGCTCCTTACCTCCGTGAAATTCACCGGGATCACCGCCGACCACCGCGAGAAAGCGCTCTTGAAAGCCGACTTGACGTCCGTCGAGTTCACATAGTCGATCATATGCGCAGGAGAGAAAGCGTATGTTAACGTCATCGGAGATGGCCGAACCCACCTGGGCTTGCCGTAAAAGTAAGCAAAGTGCCTCGTAGCTTTGAACCTCCCGGCGGCGGCGGGAGCAGCATCACTGACGCCACACCTCGGCGAGACGATCACTCTCATCGTATCATAATCCAACCTCCCCGTCTCCGATAAACCCATATTCCTCTGATACGAAACCAAGGCCGACTCGAACTCCTCGTCGAAAAAATCAGTGAAATTATGTTCTCCGGACGAAAAGGGCTCGTACCCAAAACGGCCGAAATAACGCTTAAGCTCCGCCATGCCCTCGAGTCGGCAACCTTTTCCGGCATCCAGAAATCGCATGAAACCATGCCACGAGCTGTTTTTCAGCCCTTCGGCGTTGAGTTCGGATACAGAATCAGGCAAAAACATGGCGGGAAAAAGGGGAAGAGAGACGAGGATCAACAATACAAACCCGGGCCAGGTACGATGATGATTATTGTCATAACTGAAAACTGGAAACATGGTTGGGTCGTTAGTAGTTAATTAATACCTTTTGTGTTTGATTCTGAGCTTTTGGGATTCTGCGTAAATATGTATATGTTGGATGATTGGAGAAATAATATTATGAGAGACGAAGGTATTAGTTTTCATCGATATTCATTAATTTATTTGAACTTGGTTGTATTGGAAGTATAGATAAGATCGATGCACAAAACAAACTGTGACTGACGTTTCGAAGATTCTTTCTTTACGTTAATTTCCTTGGAGATTCCCAGGTTGTTTTGGTGGATTAACTACTTATTTGTGAAAAAAAAGTTTGTAATATTTTTAATCAAATATAGAAGTATGAAACACCTAGCTACAGTGATTATTAGTGTACAGCACCGATATAGATATAGTGAGCGTTTGCAATGGGCGCGCGCGTGGGCGCCTGAGATGCTCAGCCGAACATCTCATGATTTTTAAAAATTTTACATGAGATGTTCGGCTGAGCATCTCATGCGCCCGCGCGCGCCCATTGCAGGCGCCCATATTATCAAGTTTTTATATATATATATATAAGGAGAATGTAAATAGAAGGGTGAGTTTTAAAGAGAGAGAGAGAGAAGTGGTCAACCACTTATATGATCTAAGCAGCCACAAGGTATATTTAGCGGAGGGCTTAACAAGAGGACGCATGTGTGGGGGTAATATATATTTTTTAATTTAATTATATTTAAAAAATAAATACTTTATTTCTAAAAGTTTGAAAATTGTTATTCTTAATTGAGTCACCCCTTCATTTTTTGTACTGTCCGTTCCAGACATGCTTAATTATTTTCATCCACAATTCATGCTTAATTATTTTCATCCACAATTTTATTTACTTATTTTTTTAAAAAAAAAAATCAACCTTCTAGTTTACAATAAAGATAACGCTGTACGTAAACACCTGGTTCTGAGTTCTCAAGGAAAGATAATTTTAAAATCGAGCCAGTCGTGTATTATTTAAATACAGATTAATTCTCTCAATTTACTAATTGTGTTGTTGTGAACGAATGCTAACATGTAAATTAACGACGTGTCCAGTTCCCTCGATAATTCTTTTATAACAATGAATATATTTCAAAACAAATGACATGTAATACATAAATAATGAGTCAATACAGATAACATATGAATAACATAATAATGAATAACAATTTACAACATATTTGTTTTTTTTTCAAAGCTTAAATCGTTGGAAAGAACATATTTTTATAACTTCTTTATGATTGCGGATTGCAATTAATCAGAATCAAAGATGGATGAGTTGACGTAACTGAGAGTAATTTGATCTTAAGTGGAAAGGGAAATCATTTCAGATTACAGAAAACAATTATAGTGGTTGGGAAAGGTGTGCTTGTTGGCCAAATTAATCAGTCACTTATGTAGACTTTTCGTGTTCAAATTAACAATAGCTTCCAATTGTGTTCACTTAACTAATCTAATAAAATACATATGCATGTATGTATGTATGCATGTATCTAACGCTCAGAAAACAATCCCAATTCTTTTTAGGAGCTCACTTTGTTTTTAAAAATTCTTAGTTGTTCTATTAACTATTTGATAGTAATCACTTTGCCACATAACTTTCTAAGAAGTTCTAGTCTTTCCGTGTATTTTATTCGAATTTTTTAATATATTAGAAAAAGAAAGAAAAATTTTCTTTTATAATGGTATTTAGATTGTAGAGTGAAATTAAATTCATTGTTTAAGAAAAATATTCTTTTCCTTATATGATGATATTTTTGAGTCCATGGGATTTCGACAAGTCGATTATTAGGTAGAATGACGTTTGAGGCTCAGGTCTTCTTTAATTTCGTTGTCATTACAATATTACATAGACTACAATGCGTATGCTACAAACAATAATGATGATGAGATGTTGCTAATCAATAATCATATATTGTGTACTTCAGGAGTCATTTCATTTAATCATGAAGAGATCATTTTTTTCCCAAAACTTCTGAGATAATGGGTTCTTCAATCCTAATAGGATAAACTAGATCTTTAAATGGCTTTCGAAGGGAACTGATTTTTTATCCTTGCTCACCTCACATAATCTACTAAAAAGGTTACAGAAACTTACAAAAGGGTTTAGAAACTAGAAAAGTCAAAAGGGTTCACAATTTAAGACATCTCTGTAGTCATTGTGCAAACTAACAGACAGCTTCCATATACAGCCTATCCAGGGAAATACAAGTTTTTAGTTCTCTAGTCCTAAATAAATATCAACATCTACCACTACTAGATCTCAGAGTTGAGAGGCATAAAAATGAGAATGGACGAGCACCTTCACTCTCATTTTTCTTCAGTATAACAAGAAATCTGCATATAAAGCACTATAACTTAGCCTTGATACCTGTTTTTCCCTGTCAAGTGCGGTTACTATACCCTGTAATAAGTCATGAAGTAGATTTTAGTCGTTCATCGAGCTAAGTAAAGAGTCTACAACATTAATCAGCTGTGAAAACTAGCCGTTCGATATTACCTTTAGATGAGGTTTTAGTGTGGCTCCTGTGGCTTTTATCATGTGAAGAGGAAGGGAGCTTTGAGATTGTAAGCGAACTTTGCAGCCCTTCCAACAGCTGAAGTAAGAGATCAATGGATTGGTGAATGATGCGAGGCAAAAGCTAGAACTATGATACGCACAACATTTTTATAGTACACCCAAACAAGGCAGGAGCTCTACAAAGGGGATAGCACCTCCATGACAGATGATTAAAAAAATCCATCAATAGAAAACCACCCCTTTTTTTTTTTGCACAATCACGATGCTTAGAATTTGTAGTGATATGGTTGTAATCGGTCCATTTAACATGAAAAATATTATTCTTTCCAATCGAATGAAAATTATACACGCAATCCAGCACTCAGGGCACTGCATTCTTCAAGATGTACAAACACATTAACCAACTGTATTGTCTGTTAGGAGATGCTCTTCTAAACTAACGATTCAATCAAACTTCCATGTCATAACTCAAGGTTACCTATCAGCAAAAACGAGTAATTATTTACATCATTTCGCTTGATAAAAGGGCATCTTTGATAATTGAGACATTTAAGCAACTAGGAGTGCTCGGATATGTTCCTCCCCATATTTTGGGAATATAAATTATTCGAGTGAAGGTTTAACAATTCGATAATCGTTTATAGAAAAACAAAATAGGGTTCTGCAAAAGCAAACTCGACCAATAGCACAATGAGCTTCAACCAATGTAGACCAGACTGTATCCCCCCTTAAGAATAGATTTACGGGTGCACTAGGAGAACAATGAAACAATATATCAAATCTTAGTTGGGTGGATTTTAAATGACACCATCATCGGGTAAATTTGAAATCCCTACTGAGATGGATTTGAAGTTTATGGTATTACTTCTCCAAACAACAAAATAAACTTGAAATATATTTGAAATCTATTGATTTGAAATTCATAAATCCAAGCACATCCTAAGAGCTCAAATATTTCAGTGAAAATATTTACATTTCTTGTTAATAATGATACAAAAACGAGGTATAACAATAGGCGACTCCCATAATAAAATTGAAAACCTGGATACATTTAAGTGCATATTAATCTAAATAGAAATGAAAGGATACGAAGCAAGAGATTGTGAGAAGATTTTAATATATCGAATCAGAGCTTGGAAATTGGAACAATTATGATTTTTCAGCAATAATTAGAAAATTTATGCCTGAGTTTATAGTGAGCAAAATATTAATATTAAATGAATAAGTGTGCACATAATTAGACTAAACAGGTAGGCAAAGGAAACGGGGAAAAACAATGAAAGATTAACAATGACTTACCCTTGAAGTTGGCTGAATTCGGCGAATTGATCGGCGGGGTTCAGCAAAACCAGAAACAAAAATTTCATCTGCTTCATTCTTTTCCGACTTCCCACTGCGAGGTGCAAGTTTCCCTTTCTTGAGCCTCTCAGACATAGTATTCATTGCTGATGTTTTCTTGCGATTTTCTGATTGAGCTCGAGAAGAAAATACAATTGAACTCTCGGGAACATTGGAAAATGATTCAAATTCAGTAAGGCTTCTCTCAACGGGTTCATTATCATCGTTGCTTAATGCAGCATCGCTAGAGTGGGAAGGGGTTACACCATCTTTCCGAGGTACTATTCTATTTGGGATGGTTGGAGGTTTTCCAGACTTGGGAGCTTTGGATTTAGCCTCTGCTACTAGTTTGTCCTTCAAATCAATCTTTGAATTATTTTTCGAGACCCTGAACCCTGGTCCTTGAGACGGCAAAAATTTAGCTAACTTTACTGAATCATCAGGTACAGTCTTGGTGCTCCTATCAGAAACATAATGTTTGCTTACTTCAATGAATTTTCTCTTCTTTCCAGGTTTAGGAACACCAATTACAACTCTTGATCCTACTTTCTGTGAACCAGACCTCATAGTCCTGCCCATGTCAGGTTTTTTACCATCCCTACTACTGCCAACATTAAAAGCTGTTTCTTCAGCGGACAAAGGCAACCTGTGTTCAGCTTTGTCTACTTCTGCGAAATCGATGACTTTAGACAGCTCACCCTTCCCTTTTGTCTCCATCTCAGTGTGTCCCAACTTCGGTCGCTTGTCTGTCGGTGTATCTCCCTGAAATGGAAACACACAGCCGGGTAAGATGACAGCTAAAGCACACTTTTGTGAGACCAAATTCTAAATTCAATATAAGGAAATAAACTATTAGACCTGGGAAGTCCTGTCCTGCCCCGGTCTGGACCACTCAATCCATTGGTCATCAACCCAAATTACAGTTGGTCGTAGATGCCATACTTTAACATCTAATGTCTCCCCTTGAGCTAAGTACACCAGAAAAGGTAAAAAAAAATCTATGTTAGAAAAAACTACACATCAAAGAGTACCTAATATTCTAAATAGCTCATAAATGCAAGCCAGAAATACCTGGGAAATGCACACTCCATGTGGTTGCGTCTTTTTTATTCTTCTCAGAAATAATCCCTTCACACCAACTGCAACAGCAAGTTCAATGGAGAAAAGATAAAGGACAAGTATGGCTGAAAGTCATCTCACAGGCCAAAATGTAAACTTTGACACATTTCACGACAATTATTTCAGATTAAAATTGCATCTAAAACTAATGATTCAGTGATACTGTCGCAGCCAAAAGACCTCCATCAACTCAATCTTTGTTTGAATGGAGTTTTAAAGAAAATACATCTCTGAGCCCTACTGATATACAAAAATGGATATTCAATAAGCAGTGGGAAGGTTGAAACATATTCTTACTAATGCAGAATGCCATGTGAGTAGAAAATTTTTACCACGCAGTGTCACCTAATCATGACCAAAACCAAATTTTCCACTCTCACGAGTTGAAAAAAACAAAATATGATTCACTAAAATTCTGCAAGTATAACAGAAGCCTCAACAGTGTATAATAGTGTGCTAGATGCAGGATCAGAATGTAAAAAATTAAGCTCCATAAGATCTTTGCATATACGGACCTTCAAAAATTATTTAAGGTATGTGATATCCCATAAATCAAATATGAATCTGAATTAACAATATATTTGAAGTTAACTTCCTAAGACCTCACTTTACAAAAGATTAGTGACTCCAGCAGACTTAGACATTTTCACCCATTTTGCTACCGATCAGGGTGCTAATAAAACTTGACACCAGGTGTAAATACAGAGAATCAAGATTTACAGGAAATAAATCAGAAAACAACATCTAGCAATACCAGGCACTAATACAAAGCCATTATCATATAAAGCAAATTGCTCTTACCCGTCCCGCACCCAAGCATCAACTT
Source organism: Dorcoceras hygrometricum (assembly GCA_001598015.1). Lineage (NCBI taxonomy): Eukaryota > Viridiplantae > Streptophyta > Magnoliopsida > Lamiales > Gesneriaceae > Dorcoceras > Dorcoceras hygrometricum. The sequence continues at coordinate 115,623 of KQ995736.1, read as the reverse complement.
TGTCTCCAACAGACCAAGCATAATCCTTCACAGCAGCACGACGCCTCTTCCTTGTACCTTCAAATTGCAATGCACTCATAGGGTGAGGAATCCGTGACACAGGAGGGTTACCATCTTTGGCTTCTAGTGATACCCACTCCTTCAGCTGTTCCGAGCCTAAAAGAGGAGTACATCCATGTGAGAAGATATCAGGATCCTTAACCCTCACTAAAGGAATAAATTTTGAATTAACTACAACCCAAATTTGAGCGCATAACGGGTACTAATCCCGAATAACTTAAGAGTTCAGATTTGATATGAAGCTATAGCGCCAAATATTAGAGTACACTGAATGATATTTGTTGAATTGACACGTACAAAAAAGTGATGGAATGGCTAAGCAGCATTTGTAAAACATTAAACAATACCCATAACAGTATTCCTCCCAAGATGTCAACTGGAAAATCCAGTTCTCTAAATCACTAAATTGTCATCCCAGTTTAATTAAAAGGAAATAGGAAAATCCTTGCACTTTGATTAAATCTATGGCACCTTAATTGGTACAGAATATAAGAAACCTCAGCCACCGACCTTCGGATTGGAGATCTGTGAAGCAAACAAAGGCATCATGATCCTTCAAACTCAAAACATTGGCTGAGAACCATGCTTTCTTTAAATCACCACGATCCTTAAGAACCTACAGGGTACAAGCAATCCACATTTCCTTAGGACATGGCAAATATTCAGTACCAACTCCATGAGATACTTGCCTCAACATCAAAACATTAAGCCAACAGAGACATTAGAAAATAAGACAGGCACATAGTCTAAACAATTATCTAAATTAGGTACAAGATACTTAAATGCAATAAAGTTCACAAACCTCGATGATGGAACCTTCTTTTATGATTGCTGTACTATCATATGTAACAGGAGTAAAGAATTTTGATCCAGATTTTATTAATGGTTCAGCAGCAATGATACTGGCTTTATCTGACTCAGTCACTCGCTTATCCTTGTGAGCTTTTGAATTCTTCTCCCCATGCTTGATAGAAGATACAAGACCCTCTTCAACTGTGACACCAGTATCCACAACATTTTTAGATAACTCCCTTTGAGCAGGAGATGCGATCTGACTGGTAGCATGCATATCGTTAGCATACATCACAGCTGCATTGCTGTTGTCGGATTTGTTATTATTCACATCATTTAAATTTGAGCCTGGCATGGAAGCCGCCTGCGAAACTTTCCAATAACCATCTGGTCCGGCCTCGACCAGTTGACTCAAAGTGAGAGGATCGCCCATGGCAACAACTTTTCCAGCATGTGAAACGGCCTCTGCTGCCATTTCTGCAGCCTTCACAATGGCATCGAGATTTTCAGCATGCCTCGTGGCAACTGAAGCAGCCTCAACCCTTTTCCTAGCAGCCTCTTTGGCAGCAGATATTACGAAACTGGAATTATTGTTATAATCTCCACCCGTCAGAATTGATACAGGAATTGCATGGGCCAAGTTGTTTACAGAGTTCAAAGTATTGCATTCAGGGGCACTAATATTTCCACAATTGGTTATTGACTCATCAGCTATTTGTTTTGCCTGCATAGCAGCATTTGATGCGACCTTTGCAGCTGCAGCTGCAGCTTTAGCAACAGAAGCAGCAGCCGCAACAGCAGCAGCCGCAGAAGCTAATTTAGCCTCGGCTTCTGTCTTCAAGCCAGAATTCTTTTGGTGCTCCAACTGACTCCACAAACCTTGACAGTGCCTCACGGCGGCAGCAGCATGCATAGCTGCCTCCTCAGCATGTAACTTAGCCTCCTCAACTTTGCCAAATTCTTCGAGAACGGGTGCCCTTTTATCCATGCTTGAATCAGCACTCTTAAGGTGATCACTATAAATTGCGGGCCATGCAGCAGAGATAAATGGAATGGATTTGCCTTTTGGCGCAGTGTTAGAAGGGGTCGTGAAAGCAATAGATGTAGAATAATGACTACTACCAACAGGCATGGATCGACTGAAATCCTCTATTGCAGAAGACTTTTTTGACAACCGGTTGTCCATTAATGGTATAGAGAAAGATTCGGCCGGCGTAGCAGTCACAGGTGCCAGTAAAACAGCATCAACACCAGAAGATTTTTTTCTCTTTCTAGATTTTGGATTAGCAGAAGTCTGGATTGTTGGCAATGACACCTTTTTCAAGTCAACAGAGGAAGCCTCAGGAAATATACCAGTAGACCCAGTATGAATTTGAGGAATAGGAGATACATGCTTTGTACCAGAGGAAATAGAAGATGGCCCTTTAACTGCAGCTGTTGGCTTTACTGGTTCGGAAATAGGGAACACATTATAATTAGAACTGATGTCAAATGGAGAACTTTGTGAAGAAGTAGACCAGGGTACTGGATAGGGAGCCTGTGCTTGCCAAGAAGTAGACCAGGGAGAAACAGCTGGAAAATCAAAACCAGCACATCTGGATGTGCTACTGGATGGCATAGCCTCACTAGGTGAGACAGATATATTCCACAGGGGTGAAGAGAGAGGGATCAATGGATTAACAGCCTGAGAAGAGATGATTTTGTTGCTGACTCGACCAGCAGGAGACAAAAGAACTTCACTTCCAGTAGAAGTCAGTCTATTCACTTGATCTGGAGCTTTAGCACCTGAATCACTTCACTCCAGTCAATGACAACCAACAACAAATTAAAACAAAGAAGAGTAGACCAAATGTTAAGATACCTGAGCTTGATCGTACAGGTGTGTCAAAATTAAATCCCTGAGAATTCTGACCATTAAGCTTTTCTACAACAGCACGCCAAGAAGGCTCCCAAATGCTCCTGCCGCCGTCTGCAATTTTCAGGGACCGAAAAAGAATTTACTTCGCAAGCAACAATGTATTCATTGTAAAACGTAACAGCAAAACTGGAACTAACCAGACACACCAAAGGCTGAGACCATACAAGCTTCATCAGGCGCAACTCCTTGTCTGCAAGGAGCAATCAATCAGCATAATTAGACAAACTGGAGGACAAATTGAAGCGAAAAGATTAAAAAAAAAAGTTGACAAGGATATGAAACGGGAAACTTCGGAGCCTCTGCAAGATGTTACAGTGCAGTAAGTTGAGAAAGAGAAACAGACTTACATAAGAGATCCATAAACAAAGATCTGTGCCCGCAGTTGCACTTGCTGTAGATCTGTAAAAGGCTGTTGAAAGAAAGCTGATAGCGGGGTAGAAGTATTTAGATCCGGCAAACTGGATCCAGTTATAGAAACAGTTGCCCTTGGCCTCACAACGCTTTCGAGTGTCATGAGTTGGCCAGCCAACAGCGGACTCAACGGACCACAAGATTTATCCCCCCTTTCAGTTTGCCTCAAAGATGATTTTTCCTTACTCTGATTTCCCTTTTTTGCACTTTCCTTCACAGATTTACTGCTTCCACGTCTTGATTTACGCTCAGTGGAACCGTGAGAGACTCCAGATGGTAGCACCCCATCAGAAATTAAAGAATTTTCCAGAGAAATTCCCTTGAATATAGCAGGATCTGTGCCACCAGATGTCGGTGTGGATACATTTCCAGTCTTCAAACAGATTCATAGCAAAAAAAGAGTAATGCTAAGAAACAGACAGAACTAGAAGTAAAATTTCAATATTTCATAAATAATCCGAACATGTCCAGAGAAAAGGAATACCACTGGTAATATGCTTGGTTGAATACTAGGAACTGACTGCAAACCGGTGTTGGAATCTCCAGTAGACTTCGTCTGACTTACTAAATGCCTAATAGCTGAAGTACTTATCCCCTCTTCTGTCGAGAGAGTTTTCAATTTTGGATCCACATATGATGATAAAACGTTGCCAACATTTTTCGTCCCACTGTTTTTAAGATTCCCAGGCTTGCTTACTTTACCTTGCGAAAGGTCAGTACAACTAATGTCAGGCCTAGAAAGCTGGTACGATTTATCAACATTGACAGCATTTATGGAAGCTGCATAGACCAACAGAAGAAATCCGGAGTTACTAGAAATGAAGTAGGAAACACAATCAGTAAACTACTAACCATATCCTCGAAATAACATTAAACAGGGTTCATCTATCACGCAAAAGAACAAATATAGCTCGATAAATAGCATCACCATCCAACCATAACACAATTGGTGCAGATTAGGAGCTACAGATATAAAATTTACTGTCTGCAAGACAATAAGCGTCAATCTGTAGTCATCAAGATCTTTCTATTGTTCAAAGTTTAGGATATGGACCCAGGATCACTACCCAAATCACTACAAAGAATGTTCAGGATCTCAATTATACCGGAGACATGCACTCAAATTCTCATTAACTTTGCTCCTTTTTAGCTATTCCTCAAAGGAAAGAATCAATTTGAAAGCTCGTCCAAAAACAAGCCATCGACTTCAGGCATCAAAGTCATGTTTAAACTTACAAATTAGTTAAAAAAGAACAACTTTAACTGCAATTAGCAGAAGTACATCGATTACATGATGACAACTTCACGATGTCAAAAGAAAAGAAATTGAATTGGTATAAACGTTCATGCCGATCAAAATCAAAGGATAGTGGATACAAAAGAGATATGACACTCACGAAATGCATACTGAACAATTGATACAATGTGATGAAAGGTAATTGATAAAATTAAAAAATTAGTGTCTTAAGTGGGACAATATAGTTTGATTGAAAACCGGGTGCTGTGAATTTCTTCTCGAATCACATTCATGTAGCAGTAGTAAAAACAGTATAGTAAGTAATTAAACACAACAAATCTTCACAATCATTCCAAGAGCAGACCAGCAATGATACAGTTCAAAGTACCACACATTATGTACTTCAGATGAATTGTGTCATATACAACAGAGGCTGCACGTTCGTATGCCAGTAGATTTTTTAGTTTTACAGCAGAAGCGTAGAGGATTTATGTCCCACTAACTCGAGTGAGAGACAGGGCAGACATAAGAAAGAGTAACCACGTTATCTTCCTCTAATTCAACATGTACAAGCAAGTCATCATTTGGCTTAGTAAAAACTCATCTCAAGCAATTGCCCTTCAGGTCCCACCTAACTACTGGTCTATTATGTGTTTACCATCATTGCAATTCTGTCAAAGAAGTTCAGATAAATTCAACGTTATTAAAAGTACAGAAATGTTTTGTATTAATTGACAAAGTCAATAGTATGCCTTTACAATCTTAAAAATCAATTTATAACTTAGAAGTTTCAACATTGACGGCACCTTTACAGTCTGCATGGCAATCACTTAATTCCTCGAACAATAACCTTAATTTAATTTTATAACCACTGATTATTTAAATTATCTTGACTATCATGAATCTTGCATGCATGTAGGCGGTAGGCCCAATATATCCCCACAAATCACAATACTTAAATATCTTGGTAAAAATTACTCAGTTATGGCAAATTGTACCGCACCTAAAAACATGCAAAGACTAATAAACCACAGGAACAGGAAATCTAGGTCTGAAACCAACGATCGTGTCTGTTGATTCTATGAAAAGAGCATGGCAATACAAATTTAATGGCTTACCTGCTATTGAAAAATTTTCTCCAGTGCTTCTTCCTTCTTCTGCTACTTTTGGCTTTTCAAAAAGTGCAGCTTCAGCTACATCATCTTGAACAGTCAAGCCCGGTGCAGAATCCTCCATTTTTTCGTTCAAGTCCCTATGAGCTTTGTCAGACGAGGCAGCAGTGGAACCTCCCATCAGGATAGCAGGCTGATCGACTGTCTTAGCTTCTTTGACTGTACCAGAATCAGACAGATTGCCCTTTTCAGATCCAATAGCAGGGGCAAACTCTTCAGCCACTCCAGACACCTCCGTTTCTGAAATAATTGGTTCTCTATTTGCTTCAAAGTTAATTTGACCCCTGTTCTGTGTATCTGAAGGTGTGCCACGCTCATCACAGTCAGCTACTCGTATGACATCTGATGATAACGGAGTTGTATCTGAAACCCCCGAGTTAAATACTGCCACACAATTGAAAGTAAAACAGGTATCAGAGCACATTTGCGCTGACCACTTAAACCACAGACAAGATTAAAACACTGTTGAAAAAACAAGAATAAAAAATAATGTACATGCAAAGACACCTGGATTATCCTCCGTAGAATTATTGGACTGTGATGAAGCTGTGTTCAGGTTCACTTCAACTACCTCACTTGAAATGATGGACCTTCCCTCTTTCTCATTATCATCACAGACCAACATCATTGAATCAAGAGGTAATTTCTTGTCGTCCTGCTCATGTTTAGAAGCATCGAGTTCAGATTCACGAACATCCAACTGCAGAGAAAGAACATTTTCTCTGCATGACTGTATGCTCCCAGGTACCAAGGCGGGAGGAACATGATCCCCATGCTCTAAATTTTCTTCCTCTATAGCAGCAACCTCTTTCACATTTGTGATATCCTCAATCACTGTTCTCTCCAAAGAGACCACGCCATCAAATGTTATATCTTCTGAATCATTAGGACCATCTCTCCGACTGTCTTCTAATCCAATTCCCTCAACAGGCTCTTGTTCTTGAAGGGGAGAAGATGGTTTCTCGGTTAACATATTACAACCCTCGGGCAGCTGAGTGATCTTTGTACCTGAAGAGAAGACTGCGGGTCCACAATCATTGTCACCTTCAGCAACAAAAGAAGCCTCATTGAAACCCTCAAACGTAGACACAGGTTCTCCCATCCTAGAAATATCGGAAGTTTCACCAGTGGTAGTAACACGAGCATCAACAACATGATCTTCCGATTTCAACTTTGCAGGAATATCAATATGAGAAGGCATATCCAAACTAATGCCTTCAGCATCATTCCCACCCCCTAATTCATAACTCGTACTGCACTCTTCCTTTTGTACCTCCACTCCCACAGAAAAAATTTTCACTACACTAACTGTATTTAACAAATTGGGATTACAGAACTTATCCACATCACCAGTCTCCACAACGCTCTCTGTGATGACCCTAGAAAAGCTCTCATTATCAACTACTGTGCTTGGAACAGGTAAATTTTCCTGCTTGTGTTTGCTAAAAGATTCATTCGGCAAGCCACTAGAATCACCTTGATTGTCCATGGAGCTCTTCAGGTCTGTAAGCAAATTCCCACTGGTTACGTTCAAACTACAACCTTCACCGTCACGCATATAATCCATCTGGTCATTCTCCAAGTTAACCTCCACTTGTTTCATCGAGCTACCAAGCTGAGGGTCTGAACCCTCAACCATAGTTTCACCTGGGGTCACCTCTTCCTGTCCGACTGCTTTCAATAACATTTCAACAGATTCTGATGATGTAGCCTCAGACCACACATTGTCATGCCTCGGCAACGCACAAGGTTCTGTTGCGTTTGAGCTGAACTCTATTCCACTACTACCCCGAGAAAAATCCTCGATCCAATGATTGTCTTCCTGACTTGGAATACCAAGAAAAACTTCGTTCTCAACTAAACTATCGAATCTTAAATGCCCGTGGAGGCTGTCGTCAAAATCAAACTTGGGAAGTGAAAATGGTCGTAAAACTGAGGAAATTTTAGAATTCTCTTCACCAGCTAAATGAAGATTCTGGCTTCCACAATCATTGTCATCAAAGTCCATCTGTGTATCCCTAAGAGTAAAATGGTATTGAGAAGGGATACAAAGGCAGAACTAAAACTTATGGAAAACTACAATCAAAGAAATAGCAATTACATAACACACATACGAGAAAACCATCATGAATCCATCACGGAACTACTACTTCAACATCTCACGAGCCATTTTCAGCAACCTATCGTAAAGAAGTACCGCAGTTCATCATTCACAGCCTATGCTTCAGCATGACACTTATCGGTCTCACAATCTAAGTTCTTCGATAACCATGCTAAGATGAAAATCATGCATTGCATATGAATCAAAAGGCATGGTTAGTCTCCAAACTCAGTTAGCAATGAAGAAGGTGTAAAATTCCAAAGCCTCTTCACAATCACTGATGTGGACATTCAACATAATCTGCATGTCTGTCCATCAAATTGACAGCTAAGACATTTTTTAATATGTGACCTATTACATACCAATTTACTAAAATGTCACCCATGGTGCAGTTGCACCAAAACGAAAACAATAAAGGACTAAGAGGGGCCTTTTCAAACAAAAGCCCAACAAGTTATAGACATTTAACCACTCTTCCATTTGTACCAGCATAAAAAGCCAAATACCGTACTTAGGTACAGGTATGCATTGATATTCGACAAGTTCTAGATAAATTATTATGATGAAATTGCGACCCACATAAGAAAATTCTACGAGAGAAAAAGACGATGCCCTACAAGAGTCAAGACAAAATAGAAGGATGTGAACTCCTAAGACGAGTACTACAATACAGGGACATAAATAAAACCCGCATTTTGTGAAACCAGGATAAAGCATGTCCATGTTGAACTTTAGAAACTAAACTACTATACCACTGTACTTCAACATAATAAGAAACAAAATTAAAGACAGGTAAAATAACACATCTCAAAACCCTAATCCAATTCTTCTAGGACAAAAAACTCATCTTTGCCCCTAAAAAAGACGAAGAAACAAAAGGTCCTTAACTTCTACCGCAGAATCAGCTCAGTCTTCTAAAAACACGATTCATTCCACATTATACCAAAAGCCTCTTACAAACATAAAGCCCTCCACTTTCAAGCAGTAAACGAAACCCTGAAACCTACACCCTACATCTCGAAGTTTTCTACCAAAACCCAGAACAATATGCATACCCAGATATCCAAAGCCCTTACGATACTGTAAAAGAAACAAAAGGAAAATGAAGAGTACCAGAATAAGTAAGTGTAGAGACGCTACCTCCCTCCATCCGGGGACGAAATCCTCACCAGCTCAATCCCAATTGAACGAGCACACCTTCCTTCATAACCCTAGCGAAGAACACTCCAAACTCCTCAGTAAACTCCAAATCCACCCCAACGACGTCGTTCCACAGCTCAACTTTCACACTCCTTGGCGCCGTACCTACATACAAACATGTGTGTCCATCCACAGAGAGAGAGAGAGAGGGAGAAAGTTCAGTTTTGTTTTCTTTACGAGACGAAACGAACTTTTGTATGGTTTTTTTTGAGAAGAAATTGTGAATAGGGGCGAGCGCGACTGAATTTCAGACAGGCGAGGGGTGTTTCAGGGAAACTGAAAATGAAAAGTGACGCGTCCCGCTTCAATTGGTCAATGGCTGTAAAGATCCAATCAGATTTGGGTTTTTGAACAAATGGATGAGGGTAATAATTATGTGTGCATTCCTTTTTGTTAACCGAAACAAGTTTATGTATTAGCTGATAAGTACAATTGTGTCATAATTATATAATTTAAATTGTATGCATGTTTCCTCATACAATATTTACATACTTAAAGCATATGTTACCCGGGGAATGTTTTTTTTATATTATACATATATTTAACAAATTAAAAACAACCTTTTATAACCTGGAGGATTTTGTTTTGATAACATATATATATATATATATATATATTAAAATGGCCTTTTATAATTTTGAAAACAAATATGTATTGAAATTTGATTTTTAACCAAGATGTATTTAGAGTCTATGGAAGTTAAATTTAGAGTTTAAATAAATAATATGGAATTGTTTATAAGAAAAACTTTAAAATCGTCTATGTGAGACCCGAAAGCTGATGAGATTAATTTCGTAAATTAATCGGGTTTTGTTGAGATCAGCTTTGAGTTGATATGCTTAGAGAAGCTATCGGGTTTTGGTTTCAGCGATCAGTAGTTAGCGCAAATTATCGCTAGATGTTGGCGTTCAGCAGTGGTGACGTCAGAAGCTGTCGCTGAGTAGTTGTATTCAGCAGTTGTAGCGATATCAGCAGTCGCTGAGCAGTAGAGAGTGCGCTAGCGTGTTTCAGCAGTGAGTGGTTCTACGTCGTCGTTTGGATTAGTTGGAACGACAGCGTTTTGGTTTAGCGCTAGGATTCAGCTGTTGGGTTGTGCGCGTATCCAGCTGCTGATGGAGGGATCAGCTGTTGAGTGAGCGATCAGCTGTTGGTTAGTAGATCAGCAGTAGGTAGCAGGTGACGTGTCCCTATACGACGTCATTTGATTTAGTTAAACGTGGTATCGACGTAAGAAATTAGCTGATGCGAGATTCAGCTGTTGGTTGGGATATCAGTTGCGATAGCTGATATTGTCGGTGGATCTGTTTTCCCAGTTAGTCAGTTGTGACTTTTAATAGAGGACTTGGTCCTTGCGTTCAATTAATGTTTCCCTGACACTTAGAAATATTTCCCGTGAACCTTATCTTGTCATGATACCTTAGTTACTGTTCGCAGTAATCTTCTTCGTTCAAATTATCGTCGGTAGATAGCTCCGACGAGAGCGAGATTGGTAGCGTTGGACTCCTCTTGCTAAGGCGTTTCGTCTCATACCCGTTCGTAGGCAGCGGAGGAGCTGGAAGAGGATCGCAGAGACATCTCTCTTGTGTAGTCTGTTAGCATAAACGTCGGATTTCACATCCTATACTAGCTTGTTGGGGTAAGTAAAGATTCTGCCTTTAAGCTTGTTAGAGCTTTTCGTGGTAATAGAAAGGTAGAATTAGCGCTGGTGGAGTCGTAGCTCCCAGCTGCTGTGGTTTTGAGTTGTAGTCCTTGAGCAATTGCTTGTATTGGCTTAGCAGGTGGTGGATCTGCGTTGCTAGGACTTTCATTGTGGCAATCTGCATGTGCTTAGTATAACTCAGAAGTTAAGGTACGGATGTTGAGCTTCGTTACAGTTATTGGTTGAGCGTATATTATATGTGTTTTGCTGTGTATGCTCTTTGCTGTTATTATAGTGCATGCGTTATGATATCAGCTGTTGCATTTGTCTGCATGTGCTTAGTATAACTCAGAAGTTAAGGTACGGATGTTGAGCTTCGTTACAGTTATTGGTTGAGCGTATATTATATGTGTTTTGCTGTGTATGCTCTTTGCTGTTATTATAGTGCATGCGTTATGATATCAGCTGTTGCATTTGCATACACGCATATTCAGCTGTTGAGCTTTGTTCTGCTAGCTATGCCTTGTATTCGATCTGAGCGTACCAGGATGCTAGGCTTAAGGACGAGCGGGTAACTCCCGTATACCTTAAAGCTGGAGGCGCGCGGGTAACTCCCGTCCCTCATCTCTCTGCTGGGACTGTTAGCCGCTGTGGGCGAAGTGGGTAGCTCCCACACCTCATGAGTGAGCAACATCAGGTTGAGCTATGGTTGCATCTGGTGCAGTATACGTGAGACGAGTGGATAGCTCCCATATACTCAGTATACATTCCGTGGCAATTGTGATTACTGTCTTTCAGTTGTTCGCTCCAGCTATTGAGTTGTTGTTATCCAGCTGTCGAGTTGCTGATTTGAGATCCCTAAGCTTCCAGCTTTTGGTTGTACTTCGATCTCCTGCATAGCATCTGCATATTTATCTACTGCTTTCCGTTTGCTGTATTTGTTGCTCTCCGTACTGGGGTTTGACCCCGAGGTTCCTCTCGGGCTGTTGTGTTGTTGCCTGCTTGTTGTACAGGTTTTCCAGGAATCACAGCTGGTCGTGACTTTGATCCAGCTGGTGGTGCCCCAGGTGGTGGATAGAGTGTCCCAGTTAGCGTATAGCATATTATGTACTAGTGCTGTCAGCCGGAGTATGCCCTGTGCTTTAGTTTCTGTTCAGCTATAGTTGTGTCAGCTGTTGTATTGTTGCTAGTACTTGTATTTGTTGTACTGTCGTATTTCTTAATGTAAACTGAGATTATTTTAAGTATTGTGATATTTTAAATTATCTGTTTCAAACCGTGAGGCCAAGCGAAAATTTTAAGCCACTTTTTATTGCTTCCGCTATGTTTCTGCGTGGTTTAACTCGGAGTTGTGCACGAGGCCTGACAGTCTAAATATCTTTTTCATGGTTAAATATTTCTAAAATTATGATTTTTTCTTAAAATATTTCTAAATACCTTTTTTGTGTAATTTAATCTATCTTGATGCTTTTAGATTTATGCAATTTGATGATTCTTTAAAATTTTGTCACACTTCATGGTATTTAACAATTTTGAGATTTAATTATATAAAAAAAATTCTTTCCACCGGACTTAGGTGAAAACTTCTCACTCATCAAAATATATATCCAAATCTTCGTTGACGTCAAATCAATCCATCCATACTACATTCGATACAGAATTCAGATGATCAATATATGTGTCATGTTATCTGTACGGAATAAAAACCTAATTGATCATATTATTTTGTAACTTAATTGGTATACAATTTCATGCATATCAACTTAATTTTTTGACATAAAAAAAAAGTTCCATATAACATATTTCACTTTCACTAACTTGTTAGAACTAACAAGTTCTTCTAGATACCGCACGGGACGAGAATATACTAGACTCGGATACACAGATGATATGCATGGCATCACATGGAACAAGACACCTTAAATAGTTCTTTAGGAATCAATCAGACGCGCCTATTATCACATCGGGACCCGAGAACCGAGTAGTACGCTCCAAACCCGACCTACGACACTAAGATAGGGAGACGCCCGAGGACTCGTGCTGAGATCGGATTTGTCCCGATGACTTATGCCTAGATCGAGACTGTCCCGAGAACAATGTCATGGCGAGAATAATCCAACCCAGATACGTCTTTCCTTATTTGAAGAATTCATGGACGATACGACTTTCCTCATTTGGATGACGAGATCCCCGAGTATCGCGGAGAATATCTCGTCCGAGATACCCGACGTAGGCGAATTCTCCGAGATATGCTCCATTCCACCGCCTAACCCCTCTATAAATACCAGGTACGCCCCGTTCACTAACAAACATTCATTCTCCCATTCACTTGGTCCCCCAGCATATATTTGCTCTCTTTTCTCTCTTGCATACTGTCTGACTTAAGCATCGAAGGGGCTTCCATTTTCCATCTTCTAGTGCCAGACGTCAAGGAGAAGTGTTTTCCATCTTCCATTGCCCGACGCTCGAGCTCCCGACGTGGTGATAGCTCTCGGCTGAGATAATTTGGCTATATCACAATCCATTTTTTTGTTCGTGGATCCCTTTGAAGATAGCCGAAGGAAGAGTTTGAATGGACTTCAATTCTTAGTTCTTGCATATAATGAATGCTATTGCCATTGTGGAAATGACGGAGAGAGGCGTTTCAAATTCATTTATGTTTATTAGGTATTTCTTAGAAACAGAAATATTAACTTATAGTTCGTGTAACTGCTTTGAATTTGAAAAATTACAATCTAAACATGCCTCATAGTTTATTCAAAATTCCCCCATCATACTCGAAAATTATCAACACTGGTTTACATCTACGGCCATCTATGAGAATGATGCATTCAAAATCAAAATCAAAAAACACAAGTTAATTCATAATTGAGAGTTTATTTAATATATTTTGTATTTATTGCTAAACTGATTGAGAAGAAACGAATTTACTAGGTTAGTCACACCATAGTTGCTGGACCCGTCGGCCGTTTTGGATTCTCTCTTCCGAAAATATTTAACGAAAATATACGCTATAAAACATACGACGTGCATCGTTGTAGTTATTGACAAGGAAAAAATAACACATGATGCTATATTGATAACCTTTTCTCCATCAAATTGTTCATTATGTTTATCATTTCTCCACACAACCATCAAAATTTTATTATAATTAAGGTACAGTAACATTTGGTCGTAAATTTCTAATACAATGTTGAATATTCATCTTATTTTTCAAAAACCATCCTCCCTTATGAACAAAACCAAATATTGCACTATAATCTGACAAAGCAGATCTTTCAAGTTCTTCGATGATGCAGAAGAAAGGGTTGGGAGCTATAATTTTCACAGATTTCGCAGCACACAAATCTAAATATGTGAAACACCCAGTTCTGCAAACAAAATATGGAAACATGGAAGTAAAGTGGACATAGACACAAAACTGCTTCATGCAAGACAAGGGGAGTATGACCAATGTATTGAGCCAAGGTTCAATATCATCATCAAGAACTATAAAAGACTAATTCGTATCAATATTGCTGTTAAAATTTTGTCAATTCTTTCAGAATATAAACTTCTAAACCAGCCAAATCTAACTAATCAACATCGATCCTCAATGCCCCCGAGCAACATATGCAAGAGAAACTGCAGCCAGCACAGTTGTTGCTGAGGACAGCATAGTCCAAAAGCTCTTCTTCTTCTGCACCGTTGCTACCGAATTCTGAAGGAACTCTAGTTGCATATTCAAGTTCTCCATTTTAGTCTCATTGCTATTGAAAGCATTCTTAATCCTTTCCAATTCCATCACATATGCATCTGTTCCTTTGTCGTTTCTCAGTTTACCACCATGCAAATCACCGTTTCCTGCTTCTTTCTCACCACCTTTAGAACAAAAGACAACGGTTTCCTTCAACAGGTTCAGGGCCAGTTCAGAGTTAGCACCTGCTAATTCAACTTGACCTCTCACTGATTCGAGTTCACATTGTGCTGCATTTAGGGTGTTTTGCAGAGAAGTGATTTCTTCCTGCAGAATTCTGCATTGGTTTTCCAACTCTATCTTGTCAGCATATAATGCAGCAAGCTTAGCCTCCTCGTCCCTAGCTGTCTTGAGATTCTCCTCAACTTTTTTCTCCATTTCCGAAATCCTTCCCACTAAAGTGATGGCAAGTTGCTTCTCTTGATCCCAACATTTCTTGATTTCATCCCTTTCCACTGCAGCCCGCTCAAGAGCATCTCTATAAACCACAACTTGAGATTCTATACTGGTAATTTTCTCTACTTTTTCACCACTAGATTTCTCAGATTCCAATAGAATGACCTTAAGTTCCTCAACTTGATTATTAAATGCACTGATTTCAATGTCCAATCTATCTTTAGCCTCCACCAAGACTGTATTTTCTTTGACTAAATCTTCTATTTTCTCTCTTGTATCATCTAGTTGCTTCAATGCATCACCCAAATCCCTCTCAATTGCGTCTTTCTCGCCAATCAAACACTCAAACCTCTTCTCACCCAACTTCTGTTCTTCCAACAGTTTTTCAATCTTCCTCCCCATCTCGTTCTGCTTTTCCTCACTTTTAACACACTTCATTTCCAACTCGGCCACATTTGCACATAATGCTTCCTTCTCCTCTCTCAAGCTCTCCACCATTTCATTTAACCTACGTACATGATCCTCCAACTGGCTTGTTTTAACCATCTCCGTATATTTCTCCTCTTCAATTCCTTCTTTCTCTTTAATTACCGCCTGAAGTTCTTTCTTCAATTTCTCAAACAATAGATTCGATTCAGATAAATTTTTCTTGGTCAAATCTTTTTCTGTTACCAACACTTCAATCTTCTTCTCCAGCTCTTTGTTTTTCGCCAGCACACCATCGTATCCAACCTGCAAGCTTTCCATCTCAACTTCCAGTTCTCTTTTTCTTTCCTCCAATTCAACGATTCTGTCTATCAACCCCTCACACTCCTCAATCCGTGCATCGAGTTTACCCTTCATTTCATCCCTATCCGAGCGAACTCTACTCGAAACTTCTCTTTCACTTCCCAATGCAGCTTCAGCCTCAGTCAGTTTCCCATACAAACTCCCAATCTCAGTTTCCTTTTCATCAATCACTTCCTTCAACTCCATCGTTTCTCTCTCCAAACCCTTCATTTTTCCTTCGATCAACTCATATTTCTGAGCCAACTGCTCAGCAGCAAAAGCAGCCACCACAATCTTCTCCAAATCAAACATTTCGGCCATCTCTCTCAGCTCGAACCGCATCAGCTCCCTCTCGGAATCAGAACGAGCGAGCTCCGATTCCAGAGACTCTTTCACCTGCAGAAGTGATTCCACCTGCTGGCGGCGCTCAAAAGCCTCCTTTAGAAGCATTTGGTTGAGGGATTTGAGGTTTTCAAACTTCTCAGAAGCATCAGAATCCATGGTTGCAGAGACGACCAAATCCTCGTGCTCCTGGTTGAGGGTGGGATTCTGTTGGTGCGATTTGGACACTTTCTTCCTTGCCATCTTCAGTATAGTACTATTTTTTCTGGTAAGCAAGTGTTATGTATTTTGTATGGCTGTGGAACCTCTCTAACCCGATGGTAGATAAGGGGGCAGTAGAGTAGAGGAAGCGAAAGCGACGGGGGCTTTACATTTAGGGTTTCCTTTTTAAATTCAAATTTTGGAGGGCTCGAAGTCGGACCACGAGATACGGTCATTTTCAAGTATTTGCTCTCACCAAACCAAAAACCAACTTCATTTTTTTTTTTCTTTTAGCCAAGTCAAAATTAGAGTTAAAAAAAAAAATTCTCCATAATATTTTTAAAAGAAAATGTCCTTTATATTTTAATCAACATGTTAGATTCTTCAGAGTAAAAATATGTAAAAGATATTTGGAAAACAAGAATTCTTTCACAATTAGTATAAGATTTAACAAACAGTCGGCAAATGTATGTCAAAACTATGAGATGATGCAGGATTTAGAGTGGTTTAATATAGTATACTGAAATGTTGCTTATTCCATAACCAATTATACTTATATTGTGGTATACCAGTATCTCGGCAGGGATCTGTATCATACCATTCAGATGGAATATTTACTGCACTTTGAATCTTTAACCCTAATTTCTTATTATATTTAGAATTTCATACTTATGAATGTTATTAAATTTATATATACACCGATACTGACAAATTTAAAATCCCTACAATAACATATAAAAATTTTCGGTAAACTTCAGTAAAAGTACTTTGGCTTACCAAAAAAAATCGGAATTATACCCACCCTAATAAAAATGGCAGTAGGCACCAACTCAACCCTATATTCCGAGCTTCTGACATTTGTATCACCCCGTCGTAAATTACAATAAAATCCTTACCAATAATATTAATATCACGAGACGCCACTACTATTAGGGTATTCAAAGCATGCATTCAATTTTGGTTTTTCGGGTCGTTACATTACATTAGGGAATTGAAAGCATGCATTCAACAATCGCTCGACGTTTGAGAGGAAGAACATCAACTGCTGCATTCTCTGGAAACTATTGGAGACTTTACTATTTAGCTACGTTAAAAAAGGCCCAAGTTCCATAAAACCGGAAGCATAAGAATGGAGGATTGGATTAATGGATGTTGACCCATGATTCTATCATTGATTTACACATGAATATTTTCTACTAAAACCTCCCAAAGGATGAACAAAGCTCTCCACATTATGGGGAAAAGAGCACAAAAAAGAAGGTAGATCCCATCTCGAAAAGAAGTAGTACAACCCTCAGCTACAAAAATTTCCTATTCCTGCAAACATTTTTCACCATTTCTGGAGTCTTCGACGTACATTACCCTCAAATTGTAGTCGATAAGCATGTGGATATTCCCCCTTCACCACAGGCAATATGAAGTAAGATTGGAAGGGTTCTTCACTCCAACCCTCAGACGACAATCTTGGCCTGCTATATTTCAATGGTCCGAGTACCCAGCACCATCAAGAAATCAGAGGTATTTCCCTGATGATTTCCAAATTCTACCCTCAAGAGATACGACCATAACCGTAACATCATCATGGTACTTCCTACGATCTCCTTGTGGAATATCCAGAAGCTCGTGAAAATCCATTCCTACACCAGATGCAAATTTGGTTCAGAGACAACACCATTTCAAGTGAACTTTGTCATCCATACAAACATAACATTGAAATTGGGACAGAACAAATAGAGTGCGTTACTGAATAAATTAACTTGTCCAAAAGAATGGTCCAGGCAACCTACAGGTCATACTAATCAAGCTGCAAGTAACGGTTACCCAAGGAAGATGTAACATGCTCATATTTAATTCTATTTAAACAATCAGACCCATAAGCTAGTAGATATGGTATATGTATGAAAGAACCAAACACCAAAAAGATTCTTGAATCCACTGCATAACAACCACCACAACATGTAGAGTTCAAAACAGATTCAATGGATGTGAGGTTCAAACTGGATAGTTAATTGAGTTTTAACCTCGCTCATGACTCATTGGTAAACCACCATCAACTAGACCAAATTGTCACAATTACACAATATAATAGCTCAAAGAGAAATCTATGATAATTAATCCTGACAAATACGAGGATTGCAAGGTTGTTTGTAATGTGTTTAGCCATGAGATTAAGCCATGAAAATTCTGGCATAGGCTTCTCATTTTTTCAGGTGTATTTGGAAATAGGGGGAAAATGGCTTGATTTGACAATGTTTCCAAATTTACCATAGTTAGGATCAAAAGTCTCCCAGGAGACCTTGAAATTGGGCGATACGACAAAGAAACTGAATGTACATCCAATGACGGCCGTCATGGTATAGACATTGGCAGAGCATTGGTTTTCCATACAATTAAAGGAGTCAATGAATAAATTCTATTTTAGGAAAGTAGAAAATTCACCAGCTTTTCTCGCAGCACGGAACAGAAGCTCCTCTATCAGGTGCTGAGCTGGATCTCCATCAGGGTTCCTCTCCATAAAAGTCTGCACATGCAATACCACCTCTTGATTGCTAAAATACTGATACAAGCCATCAGACGACAGCACCAAAAATTGATCCCTGGGTGACAGCTTGTGGTGGCGGAGGGAAGGAGAACACGATATGTAAGGGGCAGTACCAATATACTCATTCCGAAACATTTCTAACAAGGCATCATTCAATTTTTTCTGCACAAACATACAGTTCAAGCCATAAGTGATGCTAAATATATGCACATCAAAACAAGAAGAAAGATTTGACAAATAAAACTATATGATTTACTCAAGACCATCTTAATCGCGAAATGATTTTGTCAAGAAATATAAAACAAAGGAAACTGAAGAAAATAAATAAAGCATAAACTCATAAAGTTTTCTGATTCCGAAAAACAGTTCAAGCTCTAATTCAGAAAAACAAAGAAACCAATATTTCATGTCAAAACAGCCAATAAAAATTTATCTATCTCAAAAACCCATGTCATCAACATTTCAACAAAAGGATAAAATCTAACATGTTTTTCAATTGCATTTACTGGAAAAGTTATTGTTTTATAACTTAATTTTAACAGAAAAATCTAGAACAAATTACCCAAGCCCGTGTCTATATTTTCCAATCAGAAGAAGGACCCGAAAAGCAATAAATTCTTGCATAGCATCTATTTTTATAACAAGAAACCCCAACATCTAATTGACCATAAAATAAAAAAATTGGGGAAAATTATCTGCATAACATGCATAGGAAACATATATAAATTAATTTCTCCAGAATCAGAATATTCTTGGATCACTTTTATGAGAGTGCTTTGTTTAGATTTTTCAACTTCACTGAAATATTTACGATTATTGTTTGTTATTTCTGAATTATATTTCGTTGAGATATGTCATTTTTCTATAAAGAAGGTTTTGCAGTAAATTCACTTTATGGGTACCTTGAATTTTTTTTTTTTATGATTTTCCCCTTACAATATGCCACCGAACAGAATACTATATATTGTATTAGGATGTAATTCATATACATCAAAGTCTTTACAAGTCCAAGTAGATAAAAACAAAAGTACTTTAATGCATAGAAGATCGTCAGTAGAACAGAACAAAGGTGAATGGCAGGCATTCACTGAACATTTGCAACAATACAACACAATAAGAGATGGGTCGATTGAAAAACCTGTTTGAGAAATCCAGCCCCAAATGCACGAGTTACTTTGAGACGGCCTTTAACTCTATCATTTACGATGCAATTAGAGTCATCAGGATGCTCATATTTTATTCTAGTTACTTCCTGTAAACAAAATCATATGATATGAATGAATAAGAAACTCGAACCCCTTTAATGAAGGAACTAAAAGAACAAAGTCAAGTCACTTGAAAATTTTTAAGGTCATCACAATTCACAAGAAAAGTGATGGTGGTCTGATCAAGGACCCCCATAAGATGGCCACAGTTCGGCAATGCTTTGTACGGAGACACTCCTTTCTAGCACATTATTATCACAGTGCTATCATCTAGTTTAAGCATCACTAGGCAAACTAGATTTTAACATAACAATTTTGCAGTTAATTGCAACAATGCAGAAGATCGACAGCATATCATGAAATACTAAAATCAATCAGTCTTAGAAAGCAAACAGGTAATTACTACACATCATCTAAGAAATTTGGATTAGACATACTTGAATATGATTCAGTATCTACATTTTCCAGTACTTTGTGGATCTGTCACTAAAAAATGTGATAACACAAATGACACAAGTCATTGTTCATTAAGCGAGAACTAAAAGCAAAACAAGACTAATACCAAGCCTGTTCACGAGCCTAAATATAGGAAATCTTGATTTTAGTTCGTTTATCTTAGTGAGCATCGTTAAACAAGCTCAAACGAGTTTTTATCGAATCGAACTTCGAATAGCTCACAAGCCGCTTGATTCATTTACATCCCTACTCTCAGGCACATATTAGGAAATCAAAGTCTGAACATTAGAACTTGAAAAGACACACCTCAACAATGGTTTCACATTTAATTTTAAAAAGATAAAAGTGCAACCAGGGAAAAATGACCTCTTGTATGCTTGTGCTATGGTCAGTGGACAACTGCAGAGCAGTCAACTCCATAGATTGATTTTTGTGAGCTACATTGACCCTACTACACTCCGTCTTGCACACATCTGCAGACTCTTCAACAATATCTCCACTATTGAACCCATGATCTCCATGACTAAGAAATTCTGAACTACTACTGGCCTCTTCAAGTTCATACTGCGCTACAATAGCCCGACTATCCCCAACATTCATCGTGTACACATCTTCATCCCTCATCAAGACAACTAGCAAGCAAGACCCCATCAATGCAAGCTCTGGGTACCGATCAAGAACCCTATCGGTCAAATCCAAATACGCTCGCTCAGTCATTTCAAGCGCTCTAGACATTGCACTCAACACTGACTCATGATCAACTACTCCTACCTTCCGCTTCCTACCAATATTATTCACTTTCTTCTCTTCAGCTTCTCCATCATCTGCAATTATGTTTCCCCTCTGTTCCACTTCCCCATCAGCTTTATGTTTTCCCTCCAGCCAAAATCTCCAAGGAAAGAACCTCTTACTGCCCTTGTCCTTGGGCCCATTGGCTAACCCCTGATATAGTTTTGCTGACAGTAATGACCGCCTATTAACTCCTGAGCTAGCATTATTGACACACAACGCATCATCAACAGAGAATGCAAATCTATCAGAACCCGATAGATCAACCCCATCTTCTGGATCTTCCTCCATTAAAAATTCCCATAATCTCCTCCTCTTAACCTCAACCTGTTCCCCTCCAAAGATTACTTTTTTGACCGATGATTCAGCACCACCTTCTTTTCTCTTTTCAGACTCTGGGACAGGGTCTGTGTTAAGATTAGATGGATGAGAATTATCAGTTGTATCTGCATTCAAAGCTGAGACTGTATCATTTGAGTCCCAAAACAAACCCTCTAATTCACTGTACATGGCTTTGTATAAATTGCTCATTAGAAATTCAGGACCATCTGGGCCATTAAATCCATCGTAGATTCCAACAAAGAGCCAACCCAATTCCTCGGACACAACAACATGCACTCGATCCTCCCCTGCTTTTCCTAATGCCCATTGCACATTGCTGTCACATTCCATCTCTGCAGCCTCCCGGCCGCTATCATCTCCAGCCATGACATCCTTCCGGCCACCGCCATCTCCGGCAATAAAATTTCGTACAGGAACTACAGAAAATTTTCGGTACAATGCCTTTCTAATTCCGGAAATTACCTTCTTCCTCCTCTTCTTTACATACATTCCGCCAAGAGGAGCCGAAAACGGCACCCCTCCAGTCCCATTGTTATCGCCAGCAGCAGCAGCAGCATCGAGCGGCCCAGAGATAGCTCCCCGCTCGATTGGGCCAGACATGAAAAACGCCCTCTCCAGTGGCCCCGAAGGGGCCTCGCCCTCACTTCGTGGAACCCGCTGCAGCGGCAAGGCGCTAAACGACGATGTACTCTCAAATCCATCTAGCATGACATTACTACCACCCCTAGGCAACCCAGCTACAAAACCCTTGCCGCCGCTGCCGCTGCCGCTGCTGATAGCATTCTGAGTGGCAACATTCATGGCATCCTCGCAATTTTCTTCAAGCTGTGGGACAGTTATGGGAGTGGAAGAGTTGGCACTAACCGAAGCTCCAGAAATGGCCCGGAACAGGTTTCAGGTAACCCAGACGATTTGGGAGGCCTCGTCTGGGCCGTGGATGCATCATCGAAGCGAAGAGATTGCGTGGGCGAAGAAAACGATCGGAGTGGGTGGGCGAGACGAACCGAGCTGAGGACCGGACGTAGCAGAAGGAGTGGCCTAGGGTTTCGTCGAGCGGCTCCGCATTGACGCCGAAAATGAGGTCCGGATCGGTCCCGTTAGGCCCGGCAGCAGGATTGAAACATGGAAAAACCTGCGAAAACCCGGCCCCCATCACATCCCACGATTCATCTCTGTTCACCAACCCCTCCAACAATATATATGTATATAAATTTTTCTAAACAAGAAAGCTTTGTAAACTGAAATATATATATATATATATATAAACGTCAAAAAGAGAATTGACTCCCTGTTTGTCTCACTGTACAGTGGTGCGTTTGTTTTGTTTTGTTGTCTCTCTCTCTCACTTCTCAGGGGTTAGAGAGAGAAGGTAAGAGTAGGTGCTGCTACTACGGTGAGTTGGGTTTTATTCCTCTACTTCTCGCATTTTGTACATCTGCAGGAGGGAAATGTCTTGTGAGGATACTTTTGTCAACAACGTACAAACACTTTCCATGATTGGACCAACAAAAGGTACTGAGAGTGAGAGGGAGAGATATTTGAATTCGCTGCTGACCTGGCAACACACCCTCTTTAGTGTTTCAAAAATTGGAGGCATGGGGTCAACCTTAGTCATTTATTGAAAAGATTCTATTATCAACTCCTAACTACGTCAGGGTTTATTTGCTTTTTCAGTCACACTGATATTAATTATTTTTTGGTACAATTAAGTTTATATTTTATCCTTACTTAATTTATTTAAAAAAATATTTTAAATCTATTAATATAGAAATAGTAAGGGTGAACTATAGACAGTAAATTACGTTATAGTTAGGACAACCGTTCGAGGGAAAAATTCCTTAAATCTCCCACTTGTTCAAACGTGCAATAATCGTGTAATTTTCACACGTGCAAAATATGTGCGCACTGTTTATACAGTTTCACTTGTATAAGCCACACTGGGCCCAAAAAGCAGCTCTTAAAAAATTAGGCCCAAAGTGGTGGAAGCCCACATTCATAGGTTTGTCTAAGGTCCGAGATAATAATATTAAATATGTCACTGTATATCCAAAGAGAGACACAATCTTAATACAGGAGGAATTTATTTCACAAATATATTATTGAATACACTATATATATATAAATTTGATATGATGGGCACCATATGTGGGCACCAGGCTGACGTGACAGCACCAGGAAGTGGCACGTCAGCTTGATGGCCACATATGATGTCCACTGTATCAATCCTTATATATATATATATATATATGTGTGTATGTGTTGACACACAAAACGATATTTTAAAAATGTATTTATTGCTGTTAATTTACTATAAGTCAACCAAGCTATGTGATATTTCATACAACAACAAAAATACAATGTCTAAAAATTCAAATTATTGAATAATTTAGTACACTTGGCCTAAATTTTTATCCAATGTCAGGCAAGATGAAAAAAATGATGTGGAAACAATGTTCTGAATAAGGTCTCAAAACATTTACTTCGTTGTTCTTAAAACCGGCCAAGAATTCGGATTGAACTGGTATTGGTACTAGATAAATCTTAAGGATACACATAGCCAAGCTCAAAAACACTATGTACTCGAAACGCAACAGTTCCAGAGTTAGATATGACAAAACCTTCGTGAAAAGAAGAGACAATCCAGGAGGATTAAGTTACTCTTGAGCCATTGAGAGTGAGCCTTCTTGTACTAGACTTCGGAACAGCGAAACCGTCTGGAGGGTTTAATAATGGGGCGTAAGAAGCGACTTCGATTGCTTAAAAAGACAAACTACTTTAGCTTTGACTCTGGCTCAGGATATGATCAATGAGACACAAGGAAATCCTCCTAAAATCTGTCAATTTTGAAAAATTATAGCTACTATCACACAGAATAAACATCTATCCTCTCAACTCCAGAGAATGCACTGGCAGGCTACCCACAAATCTAATGTTTGAACTGTAGATTCAGATTGACTAGAAACGATAAATACAATCTGCCTTGCATCTAGTTGAAAGCATTTATCAAAACTGCTTAAGCCATATATTATAGTTAACTCTGTACAGGGCTGTTCAATTGAACTAGAAGGAAAAGCATCACCGACATTGCTATTAAAATTTGCAAAGATCGTGACTGGTGCTAGTGTGCACTGAGGGAGAAGAGGGACTTGAAGTGGCGGCAAGTTGGCATCCTCCCGCTTTTTTTCAAAAATGATGTAAAATAATTCAGAAATTACAAAACTAGGAAGGGCTTATGAAAAAAATACAATCCGTGCAAGTCTGCTGCCCATAGAATATCTTTCATGTAGTGTCCTATAACTTCGTCTTGATGTCCTTTATCAGATTATCTTGGCATCCTTTTTAACATTCGAAACATAAGCAATGCTATCTTAACTTCTAAGGCTTAGATTTTCTTGATTCTATTTCAAAACCACATTGAACTGAGTCGATTATCCTATGCTATATTACTATATTTTAAGCAAGATCCTATTGACACCGAATGAGCAAGAAGTGTGGTAGAACCTCAAGAGTTCATCATGTTTCGTATAGTTCGAGTTTCTACTGTTGAATTCCAGCTTAGGAACTAAAAAACATTTATCACAAACAAGAAAACTATGCAAGTTATCAACAAGACAAAATAACGTCAAACCTGTGAAATAAGCAAAACAATCATCCCAATAATCATGTGATCATCTTAATGAACAAGATCCGAGCGAGATTCAAACATAAAATTCGCAACGATGAAGCTCCATCTCCAAACTAACTTCCATCATTCAGCAATCGTTTCACCTAAGAAGCTTGACCAGTAGAGGTCCTTGAATTCCGAAAATCTTTTTTCAACTCTGTCACCCTCTTCATACACGCTGACTTGGTTTTATCCGGCAGCGAAGCAGCAATCTTCTCCCACCGCAGGGGTGCATCCTTTGGAAATGTCTTTAGTGCATTAAGCAGAGCTAAATCCTCTCCAGCACTCCATCCACTCTCTTTCATTCCTTCTTGCACATTTTTATGGACCACACCAACTCCACCATCCCCAGCCTCATCAAGAACTCGTTTATCGACAGGCTTCCGATCCTTTAGGAACTTGTCGAATGAATCTTGGTCAGTAGCCTTCTTTACTCCCATTTCTTTAGCCTTCACTATCACACTCTCCACCGTGCGCTTCCCTTTAAAACCCTTTGCTATTGCTTCCCATCTCCCAGGTTGCCCCACTGGATGCTTTCCCATCAACTTCCTCAATACATCTTCATCCGTGTTAGTCCACTCCCCCTCCTCAAATTTTTCTTCAACCAATGACTGACAACTATCTCCCTCCTTCTTGTCCAAATCTAGGGACGAGCCAAACCCATTAACACCAGCTGATTTATCGAAGATCCCATCAAACCTGACGGGATCTTCGCATGGTTTTCTGGTGGGTTTTGAAGATCTTCTGCTCACCTTTTCATCAGTGTCGACAACCAAATCGGGAGCATCCTCGATGATTGGGCCAAGCCCGACACGAATATCGCCAGCGGTGAGGGAAGGAGGGGCAAAGGGCCCGAGAAGAAGGGAAAACGAGAGCCACAGCAGAATAGATTTCAGGGGTTCAAGATCGATGTAACGAAATGCAATGTACAAGATCGCAATTGAAAGAGAGAGGGAAACGAAAAGCGAGGGCTTGTGAATGTAAGAAGAACAGTGAATAGATTCGGAATCCAGAGGTTGCGGCAATTGCTTCGATTGGATCAGAAATCTTGGTCTACTTTCATATTCATCCAAGAACTCCATGCCTGCACAAAATTGTGTCCATTGAACTATGCAAAATAAATAGGTATTTTCAGTCCACGTTTTTACCATTTTGCCCATGAATAGATTTTTTGTTTTCTATTTTCCCTTCGGCCATCTCCAGTCGGTTGCTATTTGAGCATTACCAAAACTCTATCCAAATTTAAAAAAACACGATCAAAGATAAAGATTCAAAATGACGGACAACTCTACATAAATTACAAAAGTCGACCCAAATCACATAAAACACGATTCAACGATGAAAAACTCGAATTAATGATAAAAAACTTGATTCAAATTACCAAAACTCGACCAAAATTATAGAAGACATGACTCGGCGACAGAAAACTCGACCCAATGATGACAAAAATCGACCCAAATTACCAAAAACACAAACCAACAATGGAAAATATTGATCCAAATTACCAAAAATCGACCCAAATTTTCAACATCCCAATTCAATGTTGGGAAAGTTGACCCAAATTAGCAAAACTCAAACTAATGATGTAAAATACTACCCAATATTACCAAAACTCAGTTCCATTTTTTTTTTAACATTACATACTAACTATTGTCTAATTGGTGTAGTGATATAAGAGTTTTTTTCAAGTATCAGGATTTGAGTCCATGCCATCTCAAATCAATTTGTTTTATATTTTCTATAGTTGCGGACATATTTTATCTTAAGATTAATTTTATATATGACGTGTAATTTAACGTATAACTTAGTTGTGTTTTAAAAGTTTCACTACTTAAAATAATAACATCCAATCTTCATATTTTTTATATGAATTTATAGTTACATATTAATATTTATTTTAAAAAATAACTACAATTAATAAATTCAATAAAGAATGAAAATAATATGTATGTTTTTATTGAAAATATTTATTTTGTAGAATAAGTATTGGTGTAATAAAATATTAGAGAATATTAGTTTAGGTGTAAATTTTAGAGTAGATAGATTATGGATGAATTTTATATTTGGTATACAAATTATACTATATTGGAGTCGTTTTTAACTATATAATAATTTTTATTATTTTAATTATTATTCTAATAATAAATTTCTTTAACGATTATATTATCATTTGATATAAATTAATATAAGATATTTAATTAAAATTGATAAAGAACTTGAATACATAGAATTTAATTGAACAACATAATACGAATATGACTTCAAACAGTTGATGAACTATATTCCTCCCATAGGTGATCAATTAAAGCATTTCGTATTGCATAGTGAGCATATTTGTCTTTTATCTTTCTATATCGACTGAGAAACTCTTGAAATCTGACATGCTCATCAACAACCATTTCTACGTCCGGAGCTGGTGCTTCTCTCATTTCTTCAATGGGTGCACTAAGGTCACGTTCATCTTCGATATTCATATTATGTATTATAATACATGATGTCATTATATCATGCAAATGATGTTTCTTCCAAGCACGGGCTGGTGAAGCCGATCGCAAATCGAGAATGGAGAACACCAAACGCACGCTCCATGTCTTTTCTACGGGACACTTGTTTCATAGCAAAATATTTCTTTTTTGAACCAAGCGGATCGTGGATAGTTTGGAGTATAGTTGACCATCTTGGTTAAATACCATCAGCTAAGTAATATCTCGTATCATATTCTTTTCCTCCAATTGTATGATGAGCCGGAGGAGCAATACCTTGTGCAAGGTTGGAAAACAGATTGGACGAATGTAAAACATTGATATCATTGTTCGATCCAGACATACCAAAATATGCATGCCATATCCATATATCATAATCAGCCACAACTTCTAAAATGATTGTTGGATATCCGCTACGACCTGCATATTGACCTGCCCAAGCCGTCGGACAATTTTTCCACTTCCAATGCATACAGTCAAAACTTTCCAACATTCCAGGAATCCTCGTTGTTTATCAATATAGAGTAATCTTGCAATATCATTAGCAGTGGGTGACTTCAAGTATTCCGCCAAGAAAATTTCAACTATAGCTCGACAAAAGCGTTTCATATATTGATATCATTGTTCGATCCAGACATACCAAAATATGCATGCCATATCCATATATCATAATCAGCCACAACTTCTAAAATGATTGTTGGATATCCGCTACGACCTGCATATTGACCTGCCCAAGCCGTCGGACAATTTTTCCACTTCCAATGCATACAGTCAAAACTTTCCAACATTCCAGGAATCCTCGTTGTTTATCAATATAGAGTAATCTTGCAATATCATTAGCAGTGGGTGACTTCAAGTATTCCGCCAAGAAAATTTCAACTATAGCTCGACAAAAGCGTTTCATATATTCAATTGCAGTTGACTCTCCAATTTTGATGTATTCATCAGTAGCATCAGCGTGTAAAGCGTAGGCTAGAATACGCAATGCAGCTGTTGTCTTTTGAAGTGTCGATAGCCCAAGGCGGCCCACACTATCATGTCGTTGTATGAAATAGATATCATGATTCTTAACCGCGTCAACTATATGAAGGAAAATATTTCAAGACATTCGAAATCTTCTTCGAAACATAGCTTCGTCATATGTTGGATTATCATAAAAATAATCATTGAACAAATTACGATCAGCGATTTCTCGTTCACGATGAATTACTATATGACATGGAATTGAACCACCGTGTATGACTTATTGCTCCTGTTGGACGATGTACGTAGCAACCATCTGTTGATCTTGAGCTATAACATTCAATATTGTTTTTCTTTTATTTTCATAATTCTCAACATCATTCCAATCCATCCGTGTTTCATCTTCAATGTCTGAATGTGAAGATGAACTAGAGGATGCTGCATTAAACTGAGAATGAGAAAACATTTTTGTGTTAGTGAGAATTTAAAATGTGGTGGTTTAAAGTATGATTATCAATCCATATATAATTTCTTAGAAGATAAGAATGATTTCGGATCTAAACAATGACCGTTGGATTTGATTTTAAGATCTAAAAAATGACTGTTGGATTGAATGATTCCTGATCTAAACAATGACCGTTGGATTGAATCATTTCAGATCTAAATAATGACCGTCGGATTTGATTTTCAGATCTAAACAATGACCGTTGGATTGAATCATTTCCATTATAAATAAACTATCACGATTTATCAAGTATTCACACCACAATTTATACTCAGTTATCTCTTTACTCCAAGCAAATTAATGGCATCCAATTCAAGAACTGTTTCTTACAATGTCGAAGAAGACAGACTTTTATGCCATATATATCTAAACATATCACAAAATCTAATTATCGGTATCCGACAATCTAAATATCAATTCTGGTCTCGTATCGAAGAAACTTACAATATCAACAAATCCGACAACCTACAAGTACGTAACAAAGGATCAGTGCAGTGGCGCATGGGAAATATACTCCATGACATTCCATAATTAACAGGATATGTTAGCCAAATTGAAGCTCTCAGACCGAGTGACGCATCTGAAGAAGACATTGTAAGTATCTCTTATTCAAAGATTTTGATATTTTCCACGTATATTTCCTTATATAAGATGTAAATTTTTCTCCAGTTAAACCGAGCGAAAAACTTGTTGATGCAAGATACTGAATTTCGTAAAGGATTCAAAATTGATCATGTATGGCCTATCATGAAAGACTTCGTAAAATTTACGAGCGACGGCAATCCACTAGAAACACAAAAAAAAAAACAACATGAAACAAATTTGTACTCGTCACAGTCACATATGCCGACTCCAAATACTCCAACATCAGGTTCTACTGGTTTACTTTCTTTCGAAATAAATTTAAGTTGTGATGATACTGCAGGTGGTACTTCATCTCAGCGACCTCTTGGGGTCAAGAAAGCCGAATTAAAGAAAAAAAAGATGACAATGTTCTTGAATTAATATCGACGATGAAAGAAGGACATCGTGATCTTTTGAATGTGCTACAACAGAGATTCACTTACATTCAACAAAATTACGATATTAAAATGTTAGCATTACAAAATGAGAAAAAAGCTAGAAATTGAAGACAAAAATTGAAACCCGACAACAGAAGATAGCATCGAGAACCCTTGAAGAGGAGAACAAGATCTTGTACATGGATTTGATCACGATTGACGATCCATAAGTTCGTGACATGGTTCGAAAAGAAAGAGCAAAAATCATACGAAGAAGAAATGAAACACATGATCAACGTGAACATGACACATTTGGAAATTATTTTGGTGATTTTGGCGGATCGAGATCTAATTTGGGAGATTACTGATTAACTATCTTGTTTTTTATGTCGAGTTTATCTAATTAGTTATCTTTGTATTTCGGTTAAAATTATGTATTTGTAATTCGATTGTGTTGTTAATGTATTTATATTTCAATGAAGTGTTTGAGATTTAATTAAAGAAATTTATAAATGATTTAATTAGTTTGTTAATTAAGAAATTATGTTTAAAAATTTACCATTTATATACATTTAATAAATAAATGTAAAAAATTTTAATATCAAAAAACAAAAACATTTCAAAATTTAATTAAATTTAATGAATTTTACATTTTTTATATAATATTTATTTTTAATAATTATTATTTTAATAAAAAAAAAAGCCAAATCAAAATTGATTAGGCGCAGCCCAAATCTTGCGTCAAAATTTGCGATCCAAATCTAGTTCTCTCGCCAAATCACTAAAATGGAGACGGGGATAGCGCAACGTTGGAGGGAGGTTTCTGCGTCAATTAGTGCAATCTTCATATTTGACGCAGCGTTGGAGATGCTATCAAGATCCATCTGGCACAAAATTGTAAACAAATCAATCGAGGCAAATATATTTACAAGTTCAAGAGTCTATTTGGGCTCGAATGTTATATTCGAGTTTGAGATAGACTCGAACTTCGAAATTTGAAAATATTTTGCTTGAATTTAGTTCAATTTCAGGCTCGAGTTTGATTGGAAGGTTTCAAACATGTACGTGATGTATTTAAATTATTGCTAAAATATAAGTACTCCAAATTTAATTATCTAAAATATAAATATATTATTCAAAAAATATACTAAGGTCTAGAAGCGACTCGTGAATTATCAGATAACATAATTTTGCCTCAAGTTTATTTCGAATAAAGATTCGACCATGTTTGAAATTCGACTCGAACCTCATATGCTTTAATACAAATTTATTTTTTATCGAGTCAGTCAAAATCACATGCAAATCATTTGACTTGTCCGATTCAAATTTAATTATTAATTGATTTGCTTATATTAAAAGAAGAATACATAACGCGACTCTAACAATTAAGGGGAGATCATAATATAAAATGATAACTTGGAAAAAGAAATGTTTGAAATATAGAAAATCATAATAAAAAAATGGTATATCATGGATTATAATGGTCTGACATAGTCACACTTAATGTGGTACATAGATTAGTACTATAGTTTGATACATTGATTAATACTATAATTCGAAGGTTCTAGACTTTTACGTCTATAGACATTTTAATGTTGTATACTTCAATAAAAGTAGCGTTGCGTAATTTCATTTGAAAACTCGGCGAATGTAAATGGAAATGAGTTACCTTAAGTCAGTTAAATATTCTTGCATTTGCTTTTAAATATATTTTAATTAGTAACTTCGTTCATATTATATTGCGTAGTTTCACGTAAAAAAACTTAGTGAATGTCATGGAAATGAGTGAGACAAATGTTAAATATTTTGTATCTAATTTAAATTTTATATTAATCAGTAATTTCCTGTATATTATTTTGCAGTGTTGCATAGTTTCATGTACAGAAATGGCGGATGCCATGGAAATGAGCGAGACAAATGTTAAATATTCTGATATCTAATCTAACACAAACGAAACTTTCATTCTTAGAATTATATGCTCGTATTTGTGATTCAGTCATTTGTAGTGTCTAATCATAGTTTTATCCTGTATTTGTAATTTTATTTTTAACTTGATAATGATACGAAAACGATGTCGGTATTAGAATTTTTTATACTGTGGTCAACCAAGCATGAAAATCAATAATTTTAACATCATAAATAAATAAATGTACATATAGATATAATAATAATAAATAATAAAAAACAAAGTATATAAATGGAAAAGGGGGGCAGGAAAAGTGATTCGAGAAGGCAAGACAACATCCTGGAAAAGCCGACAAAGACCAAAGCAAACCAAATCCCCAACCACAACAATATTTCATTCCGAGAGCCTGCCGCCGCGTCCGCCGTTATAAGATGGCATCATTGGTATTTCGACCACCTTATCCATCTTCAGCTTCCAGTATGTTCTCCCGGGGCTCCCTCTCCCAACGCAGCTGCATTTCCCAACGAACGGCTGCTCCTAAAGCCGTCGTACGTGCAAAGCGTCTTATGTTTGTTCTGCTGACGATTTTTGATACTTTTGGAATAATTTATTCACTTAATATGCAGTCTGTTATCCTGTCACTTAATATTTTGAATGGACGGAAAGCTAAGCATGAAATTTATGCATATGTTTTTGTTGTTTGGATAATTTAGAAATGCGAACAGATGGAGCCGGTTAATGGAAAGCCTTGTGTCCCGGTTCTCAACGACAATACACTCCCGAAGTTGTTGCAATCCAAGCGTCTGGAGAAAGCTGTAAACAAAAAAAGCGGTAATACCAGGCTCAAAATATTCTCCGGCACTGCCAATTCTGCACTTTCTCAGGTGAGTTGCAGTGTCTATGGAGATCAAGTTTGCTTTTTGCTTCTTTAACTCACCAGTCCTCTAGCTTCCGACTGACTGTTTTCCAAACACAGGGTTCCTTCTATCTCCATACATGTGGGCTTTGAAATCGGTGCCAATTTAAGTTGGCATTAGATTACAATTGTTTGAATTGAATTTCAGGTTCAGTTTTTCAGCATTGATATTCAACCAATGTTAATATTGTAAAGATTATATCTTGAGAGATCATATGATTATAGGACATAACTTGTATTTATTCGGACTCTATGGTTAGACAGAAGAACATAGCAGACTCGAGAAAGGTTAAGAAGAATAGGGGAATATTTTCTGCACATTAATTATCCTGGTTGAAATTCAAATTAAATAACTTATTCTATTAACTACCATCGTCCTGTTTATTGCCTTTCCTTTACAAACTCAAGATATACAGGCGCTTTCATACTCTTTTACAATAGGTGGTGAGGATATCGTTCATGTCTTGCCCTCTCGGTGTCTATAGCTGTGTCCATTCGACCGCCTTCCATCGATGGTTGTCATTATTATTGCCAAGGTTACTTCAATCTAAAGCCGTTTTAGGCATTTAAGCCTGCCGAAAGTTCTGTCTGGAGACTACAACACAAATACCATCACAATCAAAACAAATCTATCATCCTCCCTGTTCTATTTGATTTAGCCTCTCTAGTCAACTGGTCCATGTCTTGATTCTGTAGTTTGTTTGTGGCAATCAGATTAATACTTCCTCTGCTTCTGCAATGTCTCATCTCATAGCCTCAATTTTTTACTCATATATTAGTTGACATAGAAGATTTGTGTCACTTAGGAAATTGCTTGGTATATGGGCCTTGACCTTGGAAAAATCCATGTCAAGCGGTTTGCTGATGGAGAAATTTATGTTCAACTGCAAGAGAGTGTACGAGGCTGTGATGTGTACTTGATCCAACCCTCATGTCCTCCAGCCAACGAAAATCTTATGGAGCTTTTGGTAATGGTAGATGCTTGCCGAAGGGCTTCAGCGAAAAATATTACTGCAGTGATTCCGTACTTTGGATATGCTAGAGCTGATAGAAAGGTGAGTTCAACATGTACTTTACTAGCTAGATGAGTTCTTAATGATGCACACGTATTAACGAATATGACTACCGATGAATTTATGAAGTAGCTACCTCTTGAGTAATCTACGAATTCGCCACCTTCAGTTGTTGTCTATGTAACCCTGTGTATCTGTTTTGCTTTTCTATCACTAGACCCAAGGACGTGAATCTATTGCTGCCAAGCTAGTTGCCAACCTGATCACAGAGGCAGGTGCAGATCGCGTACTTGCTTGTGATCTTCACTCTGGCCAGTCCATGGGTTACTTTGATATTCCAGTGGATCATGTTTACTGTCAGGTAGTTGCATAAACTATTCTGTTCACTATTTTTTTCTATTAATTAGTCAATGTTTTAACTTTTTCTTTTTCACTGCAAAAGCCCGTCATCCTCGATTATCTTGCGAGCAAGAAAATATGTTCCAATGACTTGGTAGTGGTCTCTCCAGATGTCGGAGGGGTTGCCAGAGCTCGAGCTTTCGCCAAGAAACTATCTGATGCTCCTTTAGCCATTGTGGATAAAAGACGTCAGGGTCACAATGTAGCCGAGGTAGTTTCATGCTTACCGTACTGTTCTACAATTTCTTGAATTGATATTTTGTATTCTATATAAATTGATCATGTAATTTGTCTTTTCTTTTATGACCTCTTCTTACAAGGCAGGAGAATATTTTGAGGCTATAAGATGTATACCAAACTATTTAAGATTAAATATATGAAATGTGTTGACTAGAGTTGCGTCACCATTTTTGGTGTTGCATTAACTTTTATTCACTTTTACAAGCACTAATTAGCTGCTGTGCTTGAATGCGACATTGTATCAGTTTGTGCTGTTGAACTAGCTAAAGTGTTGGATTAATATTATAGGAATTTAGGCAAAACTCATGGTTACTCTTTGGCGATTTTATGCATACAGATGATAATCCTATAGTGTCTTATATTTGTTGATGCTAGTATTCCTCATGATGTCTATATTTTTATACCTGTGCAGAATACGCCATAATAAATGGACCATTTGCAGGTATATAGGTTCCACCTGTTAACAAATAGGGATCCAAAAGGGTCCTATTGGCTATTAGAAATGATTATTCATCAAATCTATCTTCTGCGAACTGACTAACGAGATACTAATTTATATTTCTTGTGTTAAAGTTTTAGTATCATGTTGCATAACTTACATAGCCTTTTTGCAGGTAATGAATTTAATAGGTGATGTTAAAGGAAAAGTTGCAGTTATGGTGGATGATATGATTGACACAGCAGGTAAAATAGAGGCTTATACAATTGCATCTTGGTATTGTTTCTTAGAAAATGGTGTAAGATTGAACTCCAATATCGAATTCTCATGCTCGCTAATCTTATAAATTGCATCCAAGAAAATAGTTTATGAGTTAACACCAAGCGCCATTACAACAATATTACTAAGAGCTTACAGGGCGTGCCAGTTATTAATTTGAAAAGGGTCTATGAGAAGCTGAATGCCGTTTTTTTTCTCTCATTTAAACCTTCAAGTGCTATTTCACTTCAGTATTCTGGTTAAATTTGAATAGAAAGAAGGGACCTGATCAAGGCTAGGTCTCTCCCGCCATTTATTTAGCTCCATCTTTGTTGACCTGACATATATTGCCGTTGGCTCTTAGGAACTATTTCCAAAGGTGCGGCTTTGCTTCATGAGGAAGGTGCTAGGGAAGTATATGCATGCAGCACTCATGCTGTTTTCAGGTGACAATTAAACTCGATCCTTCTTTGCTGATTAACCAGAAGAACTTCTGTGTGCTATCAGTTTTTTTTTTTAAACAGCTCCATATGTAATTGAACAAATTGTGTCACCATTTATGCAGTTTAACTGTTCTAATCAACCATCAATTGGTACTGCTCTATTGTTGTACATAATTTTCAAAATCACATAGATGTATCAACTATCATGTGACTGAAAGAATTGGATATCTTGCAATCTGATTTGCGAATGGACTAATTCTATTTGTGTCTTCAGCTTTAGCATTGCTCGTTTTCTTAACATGGTGTCTGGTGAAACTCACTCTTGATTTTATCATAGTTTGCGCTTTTTATGAAAAACTAAACTATTCTTTTTCCCCAATTAGCAAATAGCATAACATGTTTGAGTATTGTTCATCTACCAGTTTGTTTGTGATAGGAAATCCTTATTGCGGTAAGCTATTTATAAGCAAAACTGTCTTTTAAAATAATGCAATCATGGTGTTTGCTGGATCTCTATGTGGTCATTAAATTCTAGGCTGATGAAAAAGTGGTCAGGCATTACAGTTATACTACGTTTTTTGTTGCATGCAATTCTCAAAGAAAGAATGTAACTGGAAGAGTATCGAAACTTATTTATGTGTAATGGCATCAATGCCACTCCTGCCTTGTCGGCTGCGGAGTAGGGGCAAATACTTAACCACTTTATTGATCCCTGAGAAAGAATTTACACTGGAGGCATGCATTCATGGGAAGCAGGGACTGTTATGATTAAACAAAGATTAGGGAGCCTGAGCTATTTTTCTATGTTATTGCAGCAACGAAATCCTTTGTAGCTTTAACATATGCCGATTTCCTTCTTATTTATGGAAAAAAGAGATATATTCAATGTCACATCACGTGCATGCATCTTGTATATGAAAGACTTCTGCTTTATTGATTTTTGATTTTTTTGACAGCCCACCGGCGGTCGAGAGGCTGTCGAGTGGCCTATTCCAAGAGGTCATTATTACGAATACAATTCCAGTAACGGAGAAGAATTATTTCCCACAGCTGACTGTCTTGTCGGTGGCTAATCTTTTGGGTGAAACAATATGGCGAGTTCACGATGATTGTTCCGTGAGCAGCATTTTCCAATGAAGGAAAAATCAATTTCCAAGACTACAAGGAGAACAAGCTGGTTTACTCCGCTGATGGAGAACTAGAATGATAATCCAATCATCAGACTCACACACATTACCTTTGGCTCATATAATTATCCAATTCTATCATTTTACGTACCATAACCACCACTCAACTCCTAAATTTACAGATATCCTTAGCCTGGATAGCCTAAACCTTTGCATCAAGATGCATTGTTAATGACATCGTTCTTTCAAAGTTGTTTAGTCAAAGACAGAAGTGTTTCCCACAGTCGATCTTCAAGAAACTGGGGAATCCCAGAGTTTATATATGTTGCAGGGAAAGCAAAATAAGTATTTTATGCTCATTTTTAACAGTCTTAATTTATTGTTTTCCCATTTCAACAAAGCCATGGATTCAAGAACAAGGCCCAGATGAAAATGTTAAATAAAGGTATTTTGATACTTTTTGCCTAAGCATTGTTCTCTCGTACTATTTAGATTCCTTGTTCTAATGTATTAGCCAGAACTACAAAAATCTTGTGACCACATTCTTCTTATGGTTTGAAAATTGAATATATGTACTTCTAAGATTTCAATTGCTTTCACTTTCATGAGTCCAGTACCTGTACTATTCTGTTTCTCCTTACCCTTTTTTTTGATACAAGTTTATTTTACATATGGTACTGTTCACCCACCTAGTTGAAAGTTTTCAATATGTTGAAGATGATTAAACCAAATTAGATTAACTCCATCATTTTGCTCCATCGATGATGACAAAATCCAAGGATTAATCGTCGATGCACATATTTAACTAATTTCGCCAAATTTTCCAACATAAAAATGTGGACATATACTTAACAATTTATTAATTTATGAGGAATTTAATCACTTATACAAACAAGCGAAGCCCTCCCATATACCAAGACGAATCAAATTTTGACTACAAACCCTTCCATCAAGGCGTATAGCTTTTTGACTTCAAAAACACAAACTGAAGAATCCAATGCATGAGACGACAAGAATAACTTTTCCTTTTTTCTTCGCACATAATTCCTTCCTCCACCTTTCCACGCTTTACATCCTGTTACCCACCACCCTCTGAAAAAGTTCAACTAAAATCACGGATCTTCTTGGCCAAAAGATTATAAAAAGAAGAGCGATTTAAATAAAATAATTGATTGATTTAGTAGCTTTTAAGTGTGACTATCAAATTAATGGAACATATTCGAATACTAGTCTTATTCCATAATACAAATTTGAATTAAACAACAGCTCTTTCTCTGAAAACTTCTATGGCTTTAAGCAACAATGTGATTGGAGCCATAAACTTCATTGCAATGCTTCTTTCAATACCTATCATTGGAGCAGGGATTTGGCTGGCCACTGAACCAGACAACTCTTGTGTAAAGATTCTGCAATGGCCAGTCATCGTCCTAGGAATCCTCGTCCTAGTCGTTGCACTCGCTGGTTTCGTAGGAGGATTCTGGAGGGTTCCATGGCTGCTAATAATTTACTTGGTAGCAATGATTATCCTCATAATATTGCTTGCATGCTTAGTTGTTTTCATTTACATGGTGACGTTAAAAGGGTCTGGCCATCTCGTCCCGAGTCGAGCTTACTTAGAATACTCTCTCGAAGACTATTCGGGTTGGCTCCAACGAAGGGTCAGAAGTTCTTTCAAGTGGGATAGGATCAGAAGCTGCCTCAGCTCATCCAGCATGTGTGCTGAGTTGAACCAGAGTTACAGAATGGCTCAAGATTTCTTCGACGCGCACATAACTCCTTTGCAGGTATATTAAATACTCCCAACTTTAGACAATGAAACTAAATGTGCATGCTTGGAAATTGTACGTACAAGTGTGCAAACACTATGGATGGATGATTCAGGTCTTGTTTGATCGATTTTGTAAGTAGTCTGGATGCTGCAAACCGCCAACGGAATGCGGGTACACATTCGTGAATCCCACGTATTGGATCAGTCCCATAAATACAGCGGCGGATATGGATTGCTTGCAATGGAGCAATGAGCAAACACAGCTGTGCTATTCCTGCGATTCATGCAAGGCTGGATTGCTGGCCAATCTCAAGAAAGAATGGAGAAGAGCAGATCTCATATTGCTCATAGCATTAGTGGGATTGGTTTGGGTTTATTTGATCGGATGTTTTGCTTTCAGGAATGCCAAAACTGAAGATCTTTTTAGGAAATACAAGCAAGGGGATTCATATAATTAACCAAGGATCTCACTCTTCTTACTTAAAAACTTGATTCAAATGTTGTACTTGGGTTCTTAATTCTTCTCTCTTTCGTTTTTCATTTAGACAACATCACACGATTTTGCTAGCTCATGGGTTCGATTCCGACTTTCAAGAATACCTTCTATTTGGTAGGAAGTTGGATTATTCTACCAAACACTTTCATGACGAGTGTGACATGATCTGATTTGCTGATAAAACTTTTTGAGATGAACAGGCAACAAAGCTACTAAAAGTTAATGAAATAAATTTAAATATTAATATGACAATATGGTGGCCCAGATTTCAATACGGGCTCTACTTTTATCTGTTAAATGGGCCGTATTTTGAACCGCGGCCCATGTTTTTTGATTATCAAGGACCCGGGACTTATTAGCATTATTATTTTTTGCTTTGATAAATATTTTTTTCAAATAAAGTAATGACTGATAGATAAGTTACATGGAGCATATACATAAAATTAAACATATATATAATTGAATATATTTTTGTATATAAATTTGTAGTTTTGTAAACATTTGAATTTTCTTATGAATTTTGTGTCCATATGAAAAAATTAAATCGTGGTAAGAATAATGACGAGAGTGTATACGAGATAATTAAGCAATCAATTTATATGTCCACGAAATAACTAAAACGCTACCCGAATAAATTAAATTAATTGTTTTATTAAAAAATTGAATGTATTTTATTTCGTAACCGATTTGAATTTAATTTACCGAGTAATCTAATTTTTATGTCTTTTTTTTTTAAAAAAATTTCTCAACTGTCAAACATAATCAGTACAGTACAACCGGCTGTCTGCACAAAATTTGTGGTCAGGTCATCCCGAATTTTGACAACATTATCTATGATATATTCCAATCAAAATGTTTTAAATAAATAAATAATTATAATCACGCTTGAAACTCCCTCTCTTAGCTTTATTAAGTAGTTCCTTGTTTTTTTTCCAAGCAATCAAGGATGGATGCCTTTGGTCCGATGGTATATTCAACGGCATCTCAAAGAGCCCCGGATACGAACCCCGGGCCTCCATAAATACAAGGTACTGGGGATTCCAGTTGGACCCAAATAGTTCTGCAAAACAAATTGAACTTCTGTTATGGCTGACAAAGTTTTGAATTATGGAATAATCGGTGTTGGAATGATGGGGAGAGAGCATCTCATTAATCTTTATCATCTCAAGCCTCAAGGGGTTGCTGTGGTTGCCATAGCTGATCCTCATTTGCCTTCCCAACAAGAAGCCCTGAGTCTTGGACGAACATTTAACTGGCCTCTTCAGGTTATTTATTTTTTATTTTTTGTTTGTTCACTTTGATTGTATCATATCCAAAAATGATGTGCTTTCATGTGTTGATTTGAAGGTTTTTCAGAGTCACAAGGAGCTTCTGGATTGTGGGTTGTGTGATGTTCTGATTGTTTCAACTCCTAACATGACTCACTGTGAAATCTTGATGGATATCATCAAATACCCGAGAACCCATCACGTGTTGGTGGAGAAGCCTCTCTGCACTACTGTAGCTGACTGCGAAAAGGTGAGGAAACAAACACTTCAGTGTTTTGGTTGCTTCAGTAGTTCCAAATGCAAGTCTGAATTCTGCATTGCATTAACTGACCATTGTCAAAGTAGTGCGGCTCTTCTATGAGTGAAATGTTATTTGTAGGAGTGAAAATATAATGAAGTTTGGATGATTGTTGAGCAAGACATATCGTGAAGAAAACTGGAGTGTGTGTGTGCGGTGTGTATAGAAACTTACTTTGGGATGAGACTTAAAGCACAAATTTTTTGTTACCGCTATCTTGTTAATCCATAGTATTTCATAAAAGTTAAATTGTGAAAAGATAATCGTGATTGAATTAACCTGAATGTTAATCTGAGTTGCAAACACGTTCCATCATTGTTGGTTAATAATGATATCAACCAGGGTTAGAAATCCTTTGAATTGGCAGATCTTCTCCATAGTATTGGTAAAGATGCATTTGGCTGATGCTTCGAGCTTAAATACTTTCTACGTCCACAGATAATGAACATATGGAGGGGAATATTCTAGTGTCATCTTTTACGTTGTGCCAATGTCCTATTTATATGGCCTTGTATGTGACTTTAGTGATCCCATTTTATGTTGAACTTTCTGATGGTACAGAATCATGCTTTCAGGTCGTAGATGCTGCTAAGAGTAGACCAGGTATGATAATACAAGTTGGCCTAGAATATAGATACATGCCACCAGTTGCTAAACTAATTGATATAGTAAAGACTGGGATTCTGGGGAAAGTCAAGATGGTGGCTATCCGGGAACATCGATTTCCATTTCTAGTTAAGGTATTTTGGTTGGTTACAGCAAATTTGTTTTGCTCTGAGTAGTATTCTTGAGTCCTGAGCTTTGCTTTTACAGGTCAATAATTGGAATCGATTCAACTGTAATTCTGGTGGTACCCTGGTGGAGAAATGCTGCCACTTCTTTGATCTCATGAGGCTCTTTGCTGGTTCTAATCCTGTTAGAGTCATGGCTTCTGGATCCATTGACGTAAATCATAAAGATGAAAGTTATGATGGAAAGGTTTTTTCTTTTCTTGGAAATCTTGACACTTCAGATAATTGTTTTCTACTTGTAGCATTAATACAAGTGATCAATGTGTTATAGCATTCCTTAAAGGCTTTGTTACATTTCGAATTTGGAGTATAGAAAAAAAATATTTTTGTCTTCTAACTTCACAAGTTTTCTCATTAGTCCTACAATTAATAAGCTTGGATTTTGGTCTAACTATTAATTTTGCGCTACTTTGGTCTTATTTTTACGTAATTGCCCAATTTTTATTGACATAGTCGTAAAATTGATTAATGACAATAAATTAAAGATTTTCAACTTAGAAGAAAATAATGGAGGACTTGAAATCGAATTTAGTAGTATATTCATCGAATTTTGCTCCGAACATGTCACCGGATTTCGTACCTAAGTCATCGAATTGCAAATTCATTTAAAATTAGGACAAAAGTAGCACAAAACTAAAAGTTAGTCGATCAATTTCCAAGTTTGACTTATTACAGTACTAAAATTCCTTAACTAGAAGTTTTAACCGTCTAACATCCAAGCCTAAAATTCACATTATGGCAGGTGCCTGATATAATTGATAACGCATATGTGATTGTTGAATTTGTGAATGGTTCGCGGGGCATGCTCGATCTTTGTATGTTTGCTGAAGGCAGCAAAAATGAACAAGAGATATCTGTTGTTGGTGACATCGGAAAGGTAATCTTTTGTCTCTTTCCACAGCATTCGCATGTGCACAAAAATTATGTACACGTCATTTATGTACCTATCAATAATGACTACTCATGATCATTCACAGCATGAAATTGCTGAGGTCTGTTTCTTGTTTATTTCTCAACAATAGCTGCTTCTTGAAGTTAATTAGTCACCCAACAGGGCGAGGCATTTGTTCCTGACAGCATTGTTCGTTGGGGCACTCGAGTTGAAGGAAGGGATGGTGTTAAGGTATTAAAAGCCGAGGATGAACGTATAAAGTGAGTCATTCTTACTTGTAGTTAACAAACCACCCGAATCGTCTTCGAAGGTTTGCAAGTGTGATACTCTACGATATTATCCTCTCGGACAAACTGTCACATTAGTCCCTCAATTTTAACAGCCTAACATCTTAGCCTAAAATTCACATTATGGCTAATTTAGACATAATATTGACCGTTGCTCAGTTAAATATCATCAGACAAATGTGGCATGTTTTTGTTTTAGACTAGTGGGTTTCACCTGCAAATGGTCAAAGATGACTCGGGGTGATTTTCCTCTATAGTTGCTGCTTAACAGTCAGAAACAATAAAATCCATTCATATCTTCCCTTGTGTTTGCTTCTCATCAGATATAATGGGCTACATCATGGTTCTAGCTATCTGGAACATCTTCAGTTTTTATCTGTGGTACGAGCTAAGGGCGCACAGCCTCTTGATGTAGACTTGCATGATGGGTTGGTTGCTGTGGCCATAGGAGTTGCTGCGCAATTGTCAATTGAGGAAGGGCGATTTGTGACGATTGATGAAGTCATGAAATAAGCATTCATTCGACATGCAGAGTTTAATTTACCTCTATTCGATATGTTCGATGAATCACTCAAATGGGCAGTGAGTTCAATTCGGAGCATCTCCCGTGAAGCCATGCAAGTAAACATTGAAATCGGAGGGGAACAATGGCTCCTTTGCCTTGTGTGGTCCACAAGAGAGTGATTGTAATTTCGAAACAGTGTGTTTCATGTAATGAATTTCAACTAGTTTGGGTTAAAGGGTTAATGGATGTATGTCTATGCGTTTCACATGCCGTGAATATTGTTTTATATAAGAATCTGTTTTACTCCGCAAATAAATTGTTATAAGATTCGTAGTATCATCCTATTGATTTTCAAATTCCTATGTTCCCCTTTTTATTATTTTATATCTCGTGCTAATGTGAACTATCATCCTATTGATTTTCAAGTATGATTTTCAAACTTGGGAGAATACTTGGTTTTACCTAACAATCCCCACCGTAAAGGTTTTTTGTTTTAAAATAACCCGCCAATGATCGATCCAAATGACAAAAATATATCAAAAATATTTTAATTAAAAAATTTTAATATTGAAATCTATCCACTCTAAATAAAATTATCTTTACACACAACTGTTGGACAAGAATAAGATTCAAC
Organism: Dorcoceras hygrometricum; assembly: GCA_001598015.1. NCBI lineage: Eukaryota > Viridiplantae > Streptophyta > Magnoliopsida > Lamiales > Gesneriaceae > Dorcoceras > Dorcoceras hygrometricum. Next base: position 72,020 of record KQ995736.1, on the reverse strand, counting down.
ATTCTTTATTATCTCAGGTTTGACTCGAGATTTATAATTTTTGAAATAATAATATTTTCCCATAGTTCATCCGTCCCGTCCCGTGGTTGGACCAAATATACATATGACCATACTCCCAAAGTAGTAATCATTGCAAATACAATTGTTATCCAAGATTGCGACCGAAGGGAAGAATCATAAACCATTTCGCACTGAAGAACAACTATATTATTGACGGCTAAATTTTGAATTTTCTTTCATGCATAATTAAGGGCAGCTATGGGTTCGGCATTTGAGATTGGAGGAATCTACGGAGCCTTCAAAATGGGATATTAACTCAAAATCCGATCTAAAACTGATAATTCTAAGATCAGATATACTTTACCCATCTTCTTTTCCAGATGCGCACCCCAGCACTGGTTCTGGTTCACCATAAACCCATACCGGCACCTGAGCGCCCACCGCTCAATGGTGTAAGAAAAATTTTAACGTCAAAATTCATACTAACACCGACTTTTCTGTGTATTATCTTACTCTTCAAAATTTCACCACCATAGCGCACGCACGGAGTAAGGAGTTATATACACCAACATATCTATCTAAAAGTAAAGGTTTTCTTTAAAAGATTAAATACAGCGAAAATAAGCACCATCACTGCCACCTTTTTCGAAGCTAGCACCCGGAGATTTATCCTATAATGATGGTTTCTCATGAATTGCACCAAGGACTCCCCCAACCACGTAATCCAAGAAAGAAGCGAAAATGATACCACTTTCACTGTTTCCTTGGGTCCATCCACGCTTGTCAGGCCACTTGGCACCTCCACGTACGACCAACCATGACCTCCTTCAATGACAGGAACCTGGTTTAGACCAAAACAAAAGTTCATCCAATTCGATAAATTGACAAGCAACTTTGCAAGCCATGCGATCTCATCATCAGAGATCGGCCGTTCCATTGAATCGCCTTTGTATCTGATATCATCCCCCAATTGGTTACCAGAAACTCTTGGCTTGAATATTTCATGGCATGATTGATGGCAATGCCTGGACTCCAATGTTCCAGATGATGATTTTGTAATTGGTCCACCAAACAACTGGTTTACTTGGGCTTTCAGTGAGTCAAGATTCTGTAGACTCTGAACAACATTGTTTCCAGAAACTGATTGCAGCTCAGACTCTGCTCGCAAAACAAAGAGCTGGGCAAAAAAAAAAAGCACAAGAAAATACTTAACACCATGTAAACTGGAGTATGGTGTTGGGGTGGGTCAAAAAATAGATAGTGCCATAGTTAAACCTGAAGCAAATGATGTCCACCATCTTCACCATAAGCAAAAAGTTGAAGATCTCTGTTCCAATTCTCATGTAAAAAGGATCCATCTGCATTGTTCTCGCATAGGCCATACTCCCAATCCTAATCCGTGTCCAAAACCAGTAAAGCTCATGTATAGGCTATAATATACACATTCTAAAGGTAGGTTTTCCATGTCAAAATGTAGAATAGAATAATGCTCCACCGATTCTAATGAATACGCATTCAAAAAATATTTGAATCTGGCAATGACGTGACCATAATGCCTTGGCATGTGTACTAGAGAAGTGGCCAAAATTTGAACGATAAAATGAAATCCTGATCCGCCACAATGGTTTTTATCTGGATACTTATCAGAAGACTTGGAACTTATGACATAGAGCAAACATACAAACAAAAAATGAAAACTAATTGCGGTCTACAAATGGAGAGATTCTGACATGAAAAAGTAAATCATCAAGGACATAATATACAAGATGGTACTGGACAGGTGATCTTCAGAATTAACACTTTGGGAAAATTCCTAAAAGATGTGTAGAAAGATTGTAGTTTCTGGGAAAAATGGTCTAGCTTATAACATCTGAAAAACAACAAAAGCAAAGGCATACCTGCAACTGCTGTCGAATTGTGGGAACAAATCGGTTAAACTTATTAAGCCTCAATTTAGATGATTCTGTAACTTTTGAATGGTAAACGGTATCCATGTTTTTCAGGAGATCCATCAGCTCACTAGACGAGGTTAATATGTTAATAACCTGCAAAAAAGTTTTTACACAAAAGTTGTTAATCAGTGATATAACCTGGGATGATGCAAATAGTATCGATTTTTATTTTAAATTTTCGATTAATTAGGAAAGAAAGAAAGAAAAACTGCCCTCCTTCAATTGCAACCATCATTAATATTCCAAGAGTTCCCTCTAGCAAAAGTACTACATGTTAAATATCGCCACGAATATTCTGAATCTTCTATCTACTCTATGCACCTTCAATGCACAAAGTCCTAGTGCCTACTCCCAACGGGTAAAGAATCAACCCACCAAGCAGCACTTCTTAGCAATAAAACATTTTGCACAGATCTTTGTAAGCATAACTAAGCATGTTAGTTTAGAATCTTTTGCTACGAATTATGATGTTAGTTCTTTCCAATGACAGTAAATTATACCAAAATTATGTCCTATTCCCAAAGACATCCCTGCCAATCAATCCAACATCATTGACTGTATCTCATGTGTGAAACCACAGGCTTACAAAAAATATGCTTAATAAGAGAAATAAGATTAGTATTAACTTCCTGATCTGACGTGAGCCAAAACATATTACAGGATTACCAATTGGATAAGAAAACAACTAAACTTAATCGACACTGAGAAGCATTAGCTAGTAAATATATCTATCAAGTTCTTTGCTTAAGTTCTCATACTTAAGAATTCTCTAATGAAGTTTAAAACCAAGAAGATGGAAACATGACTTAGCATTTAAGTAATTATAATACACCATTTACTGCACGTCTATGCAGAGAAGAATATCTCAACACAGGGAAGACAGAGCACATAATCCATTGACAGCCTCCGCGTTTCAACTGCATTTCATCAATTGCTCCAACTAAGATAGCACATAGGTTTCTATGGCATAACATAATAAACAAATAATTAACAGGAATTTGTTCAGCCAAAAATCTCTCATCTGAGCAAAGGGAAAATAAGAAAATCAGATTTTTTTGTCACTGGTCACATGAAATAGAAGTGGATTGTAGAGAGATAGAAAACAAAAAACAAATAGAGGAGATACCAAACATAGTTTATATAATTTCATGCAAAGACTAGATTTGAAGTGATACTTAAGTTGATATCTCACTGTTTGATTGGTGACTTGTTTGGCATGTTATTCATACAAAAAAATATAATAAATAAAAATATAAACTAACAATGTCTTGATGCCGATTGCAGAATAAGAGTGAAACACAAAAACGCAAACTTGAAACGTTTCTGTATAGAAATAGACCTTTGCAACCATCTGAGCTATAGCTTCTGTATCCGTGTGCAGGAACTTGTGTGCAAATCCAATAAAATGCATGACCAAAGAGCTGTAAAACAGGTAGTTGGCCAACACATATCCCTGCCACGAAGATGAGTATTCATGAGATGTTCCTCTCGTCAAGCATTTGGCTGTTCTATTTGAGACTCCTGAAAGTTCATCAAGATCAGGAAACTCCTCAAAATTAATGGACCAAGGTTCCATGTGATTAACCCAAAGTGAAAATACTTGTGATGCATTCTTTATAGATGTTCCCACAGGGCAAAACAGAAATGTTCTCAGGATAAATCTATATAAAGGCCTCTGAATCAGCAAGTTCCAAGAACCAACTGAATGAACACTAGGTGCAGGATCACTTGACTTGGCAACATCAACCAAACTTGACACCCTCCATTCAGGACTTCCAACATAATCTATTTCATCGGACTCTTTTGACACTAGGATTGAAATCGAATTCAAATACTTGACAAAAACATTCAACACATCACCGAGTCCTGCAGTAGGAGGAGTTTCACCCAGAACGGAGTTAAAAGGGAAACTTACTCCAGATGACTTGCACAAACCCACAGGCAGGGGTGAAAAGTCATTATCAACCAACCAAAAATGTATAAATGTATTAACCACAAATTCTGCCCGCTCTGTTGCCGAATTATCATAACCAGTAGAACATCGCAGTACGGAGCGATAATATGGTTGATGCACATTCAGCTTGCCAACAGGAACAAATGAATGAAGATAAATATATAGTAGCTGTATATACAAATTAGTCTCATTCTTCTTTTCCGTTCCACGTTTGGCACTTGAAAGACCAGGGATTGAAGTAGACCAGTTCTCCAACCTAAATTTTCTAGTCCTCTGAACCTTCACAGTCTCAGAACTCTCACTATTTCCTTTACAAACAGGAGCATAAGCAACCCAAAATAAGTAGTATTCAAAAACATTTAATTGACAGCTGATATGAAATAGGCCTTAACTGAATCTTCCTTAACCCTACTTGCGAACACCGGGCATAACTTAGCCAAATCTAAATAATCCCGTTTACTTTGAAGCATGTACCTAAACCAGTCTGGCAGGCGTTCAACTGGAAAAACATACTTAACAAGAGACAAACGATCCACTTCATGCATCGAAGACAATAGCACTCCATTTGGTGATAGAAGGCTCAAGAGTTTACCTGAAGCAGACAAAATAAAACAAGGGAACAAAAAACATATCAGTCGCCTAAAATATTTGAAATATTCCAATACCCAAGCATGCAAGTCTTTCATTGATTTTCAAAATTTCGAATCTAACACAGGTAAAACAACAAAAAATCTGCAAAATTCTAAAGAAATTAATGATATTACTACGTGTTTGTCTATCGACGTTGATAGAACAAACACAAAAGCACTGCAACAACGAAAACAACAATGCCAAAAAAAAAATCCACAGTTCCAGAAAGAAAACAGCTGAAATTAGAAACAATAGCAAATCATCACCATAGACCTTCGACTAAAGCCACGAAAAAGCATCATAAATATTGGGAAGCCAGCGAAATCCAATTTCCAAAATAAAAAAGTAGACTGGACTACGACACTGGACCGAACATAATCCAACCTGTAAGCTCCGAATCGTTTTCCAAAGAAGCAATATCGATCCATCCGTTAGTAGAGAGACGCCTCGGAGCTGAAGGAGGAGAGGAATCATCGAATCCAAAGAGTCTGCATATCAGGGTCGGGAAAGTGACGGAGAAAAACCATCTCTGTTGGCCGGGGTTGTGCTTCTGGAGAAAGGACTCCACGGCAGAGCAAGCGGCTATAATCTGAGGCGGAGACACCGCGGCAGCTACGACCGACGCCAGCTCCGCACACTTGTTCTGTGTGTGGGGGACGTATGAATGGGGAATCATGATGTCGTGCGAAAAATGCTTACGGCGAATGGGCGAGGGTTTTGAGCAGATTTTGAATGAGGGAAAGCGGTTGCAGGAGAGGAAGCTCCAGAGATGGTGACGTGGCGTTGGGGCTGGCTGGGCTGGGTGCAAGATTGCATGAGCGTCACACGTGTAAACAGACAAAAACTAGCATAACATACGTTATTATTCTTTACCATTTTAATATTTTCCTCAAATTTAATTTAACCGTTTAAAAATGTTCTAGATAAATCATGTTTCGTAATTTCTGGAATTTTAGGATCCTCTTTTTTATATTTTTCTATAAATTTTGTAATATGAAACGGTGACGATCGATCATCACAAGTTATCCAGTTTTAAAATAACTACATAATATATTTTTTGGAAAGTTCTAGAATTGTGTGCAATTCATTTGACTTTTCCTGGCACTTGTTTGAACATTAATGAGGTGAGTAGCCAAATTGTAGTTCTGATCGTGATTCCAAAACCGACTATTCCGGTTTTTTTTTTTGATATTTCTGATTATGATTTCAATATAGTCGAGTTAATTATTAATATGAAGAAGAAGGGGAAACCCACCCATATTATAACATGCGAAACATTATATCTAAATTACTCAGTAGTAATATTATTAAATAACATTAAGAGTAGTTGGTTCATCTTAAATTTTAATAGTGATTCTATATTTCCGTCCATTTATTTGAAAAGTTAACGGAAAATTTAGTATATACTTTTTTTTATATATTATATTTTTTAAGTATCTCTAGTGTGTTTTTTAAGTAGTACGAATTTATATTAGTCTAATATATAAATATGTGTATATACATAAAGTTGTGACCGACGACCGCTGCCCTCTCCGGCCAACCATGGTGTCGAGGACGGGAACATCGTCAAACCCACAAACTGATGAAACCTCTTCATCCATGTCAACCCCGGACCCTTTTCAAAAACCTGCTCAAAACACAAGAAATTCGAACAAGTTTGACCAAGGAAACGAAGAATTTAGGACTTCTGATACTGGACCCGCCTCGAGATCGAGGATTGACTTGGATTATGATAATATACACGATTCACAGGATGATTTTAAAAGCTCGACAGTTTCAAAATCGAATCTTGATTGTGATGGAGGTGGAAAGAATGTGTGCGAAGCTGACAGTGAGAAAGCAATGGAGAATGCTCAAGGGTCTCGTTCTAATTGCAATAATGATTTGTATAATGCTGGCGAACGGGTGGAGGAGCTTAGAGCTAGAGTTGAAGAGCCAGAGTTATCGGAGGAGCAGATAAGTGTCAATATTCAGCGGCAGGAGGATGAGGTACTCAGATTAATGATGCTTGTATTGTTCATGTGCCTTTTTTTTGGTCGCATATTTTCGATTTTTAATTGGTAATCTTGTCGGATTTACCTCTCTGTCTGGGATAACGAGATCAGTTATATGTTTCGGTCTCAGTGGTCAATGGAAAAATTAAGCATCTTCAAACTGATCAATAGTGGAGGGACAGGGCTACTTTTGTAACATGTTTGATGCTAGAGAAGCTAGAAAGACTCGGTTACAATTGTGGAAAACTTACCTTGATGGTGACCTAACAAGTGCTTGCGGAGCTTAATCGAGTTATGTCAGCGGCTGAAGCATTTTAGACAAACTGACCTTACTGATTACCCAGCTAATTTTTTGGGACAAATCCATGTAAATTTTCTCTCCAAATTAATATTTTGAAATATGTATTATTTTTAATTCGACAAAGAATTTTGAAAAGAAACTTTTTACTTGAAGTCTCACTTAGGAAGTTTGTGCTTCATTGCCTGTGTACCAATGGACAAGGCCATATCTCGCACCAGTGAAATTAACTATTTTTCGTTGTTTTGATCCTTGATGGATGTTGGCTAGATTGTGTACATCTGTTTATTCTTCGCACTGCAGTGCTCTCCCTCAATGTTTGCGTTTTTCATTTTTGCAGCTGCTAGCTCTGGAATACATTTATGGGGATGATATTGTGATTTTGGACAGCCAGAGTGGCTTCAAGTCTTTCCAGGTATTTCACGATTGATAAATATATATTTTCGTAGAAAGAAGTTTTAAAGTTGATTTTGATTTTGTTTTGCAGATTCATGTTCATGTTGAAGTGCCTAAGGGACTTAACGTCATTGCTAAGTTTTTCCTCCTCCGACAGCCCTGAGAAAAGAGACGATTGCTCTCTGGATTTCTCATATTCTTTCAGAGTTGAATATCTACCACCAGTTATATTGACATGTTTACTACCTAAATCATACCCTAGCAACCTAGCTCCTTACGTTACCTTATCTGTTCAATGGCTGAATTCAGCTAAAATTTCTGATCTCTGCTGCAAGCTGGATTCTATTTGGAAAGAACAAGCAGGGCAAGAGATTATTTACCAATGGGTGGACTGGTTACATGGTTGTACTCTCTCTCATCTTGGGTTTGACCATGAGATGATTCTTGGTCCTTATGATGAAAAGCATGGAGATGAACGGGCAATCTCTGGAAGTGTGTCCCCTGTTGTTGATGTTCCTTTGCTGAAGAGTTACAATGATGAACACAGCCATGAGAAGTTCTGCAGTAATATTCAAGAATGCAAAATTTGTTTTGGCGAGTTTTCTGGTATTTAATCTAGCTCTTTGCAACTTGCATCGTAAAATGAGTGGTTGATGCGTGCAAACTATATATTACATTGTCCATGAGAATTGCAAGAGTGAATGTGATTTAATGACACTGTTGTCCACTTTGCTTTATCCACTCATGCAATCAAGCTCTATCAATAAGGTATGTGAACCTGCTGTATTTTGGTTTAGGTGGCATTGAGGTTGTGAGTCATTCGATGGATTGATTAGATCATATCACTTATACCGCTTTTCCAGATGGTGAATCGATTTGTACGTAACATGTTTGAAATGAATGCCATTGTGATATTAGACACAGTGCAGCAAATCCACAATAAAATTTTTTAAGCTTTGCTGACAGTTGAGAGTGCTGTTTCTTCTCTATAATCTCAGATTGGCATACTAGCATCGTTTTCTGCACTCTCTTCCAGAGTTTATGTGAAGCTACACTGAGCTTAAATTTTTGTATGGAAAACCAGATGTCTGAATCTTTTTCTAGTGTGTAATTTCCAGGTGTATGAGTTCTTTCGATGCCTGTAGCATAAGACAAATCATTGATAAATATACAACTATAAATGCAAAGCATTAACAGCATTTGAAGTTATCATCGAAGTTCTAAATTATGGATGACAGGTGTTGGAAAACGGAGTCGAGTTTTATTTTCTGTCAATTAAATCTCAAATTTGTGGATTAAAATAGTTTTCTTGATGTAGCCTTGATATAATTGTTGGTATATGCTCGGGATTAGTCCAAATGAATATCTACTCCTAATTTAAAGGGAAAATATTGGCTCATAAATCATGTAATTTTTCAATCATGAAAATCATGAACAAGATTATTTCTTCCTCATAATAAGAGACAAACACCTGTTCTAATAAGATAAGATGGAGAAATGGGGAGTCTGTGCCTTGAATGAATCATAACAACCGATCAGCGGAATGAGGGATCAAGAGACGGATAGGGGGAGTTTTCTATGAATCATTGGGGAACTTCCCTTTTCCAGTCACGGAGCTCTCAACCAAGTTGTTTAGGTCCAGGAATTTCGTCTCTCCTTGGGAGTGGGTTTCGATTTGAAGGACCTATTTTGTGCTGCGGGTTCATCTTGCTCGACCAGTTTCTTTTGAATTGGAAGATAATTTCAGTACACAATTGGCTTTCTTACAATGCTTAGAAAATAGTTGCTTATATTTTTTATTTTAATCAGGCTCAGAGTTCATCAGGCTTCCTTGTCAGCACTATTATTGCTGGAAATGTATGAGAACTTTTTCCGACATGCATGTAAAGGAAGGAACAGTAATGAAACTGCAATGCCCTTATACAAAATGCGGGGGTATAATTCCACCTGGTCTACTTAAAAGATTACTGGGTGAAGAAGAGTTTGAAAACTGGGAGTCCCTTATGTTACAGAAAGCACTTGATTTGATGTCTGATGTTGTTTACTGCCCAAGATGTGAGACGGCCTGCCTTGAGGATGAAGATCACCATGCGCAGTGCTCGAATTGCTACTATAGCTATTGTTCGCTTTGTAGGGATCGACGCCATGTTGGAATTGCATGTATGACGCCAGAGATGAAACTACTTATTCTCCAGGTATGGAGTTCCATGTTATGTCAACTATTTACGTTATTGTTATGCTAGTGCGACGCCACTCTTGAGATTCAAATCATGAAAATGGTTAATAATTAATTTCACAGATGAAAAAAATACTTCATTAAACATAAATTCAGTTTAGTTTTAAATGTAAAAGATAAATTTTTTCATAGTCTTTTCTTCATCTTTTTCCTGCGTTTTGCGAGTAACTTTCGACAATTGGTATATTTACTTTTGTTGGGGGTCTTGACCTTAATATTAGGAGCGACAAAATTCATCTCATATGAAAGATGATCAAAGGCGTCGAGAGCAAGATATGATCAGTCAGATTCTTAGTGTCAGGGAGATAAGTCGTTTCGCAAAACAATGCCCCTCTTGTAAGATGGCTATATCTCGTACTGAAGGTTGCAATAAGATTGTGTGCAATAATTGTGGGCAATATTTCTGCTACCGTTGTAATCAGGCAATTTCTGGATATGAACATTTCAGGTCTGCTGCCAGCTTGGACGCAGTTTAGTTCTATTTTGTTCGAAAAATGTTCTCGATAGTTATTTGTTAAACTTCCTTAATATACGATGCTTCGTCAATGTAGGGATGGAAATTGTGAACTTTTCCCAGCAGAAGAAATTCAGAAATGGGATGAGATGAATGGTCGGCAAGTTGCTGGGCAAATGCAAGCACAACTGTTTGCTGATCATGCTCATCCATGTCCTAATTGTGGTCAGGACAACGTAAAGGTGAGTGAAAGTATTTCAGTATTGCCATGTCTCAAGTCGCAAGAGAGCAAGGAAATTTAAGTAGTCAACTGCTACACAATACTATATTCCGACTTTATATTACGAACGATGAGATATCAGATTGTGTAGAAACTGTGTTAAAAATGTGTAGGTATGGAATCATTAAGAATTCAGGAAGAAGCATCTGTTTCAATCTCCTGGAAAGTGTATTTGTTTGGCTGGTGTGTAAATATCTAACTTTGTTTTGTTGGTGCATCGTGAATAAACAGGTGGGCAACAACAATCACATATTTTGTTGGGCATGCCAAAGCCATTATTGCTACTTGTGTAGGAAAATGGTGAGACGCAGCTCTCAGCACTATGGTCCAAAGGGTTGCAAGCAACACACTGTTGGCTAGATTTCAATGCGTTACACTTTACAAGCAAGAAGAGGCTGAACTAAAGTATTCTTGGGTATTCCAATGGAGTTCTTCTTCATTCTTTACTGTGGCAACCGACACACGTGTGCATAACAGATCGATGATTTTTCTCCCCCTTTCTTGGGGGGCCATATCTTTCTCTTTAATAAGTTAAAAAATAATAGAAGTTAGTGTATTGATTGTATCACTGAGTATGCCAGGACTTGATTGGATAGTGGGAGGTTTCCTTTTCTGAAATTAATGAGTTCATATATTATTTGTTTGGTATATAATAAGTGAGGAGTTCTGCATTTGGCAGAGTTGATCATCGATCATGTTAAGACTTGAAAATATCTTAGACTTGGTTTGACAACGTTAAAATGTTTTTAAAAATATGTTTGGAAAGTATATTTTATATAGATAAATTGAACGATGGTTTATTATATTTTTAAAATATAAAATATATTATAATTTAAATGAGGATCAGTCAGTTGTTAATTGTTTAAATGTTCTTTTATTTTATTTTTTGATAATAAATTATTTTTTAAAATAATTATCTAAATAAGTTGTAATTTAAAGATATGTTTTAAAAATAATTGTTCAAGCAAATTTTTATTCCTAAAATAACTTCCAAATATTTTCTAAATTTGTTAGATAATACTTTTAAGTAAAATGTTTTTAAAAAATTATTAAAACGGAATTTTATTTTTATTTCTTTTATTTCAACTTAATTAACCTGTTGGTTGGTTAAAGTATTTAAAAGACGTTGTAGTGAACAATGAGTGAAAATACTTTAAATATATTATGGGCACGACTTTTGTCAACCGTATTTATTTTTTTAAAATTGGTCTCAAGTATAAATTTTAAAGAATAATGATATAATTTTTATTTTTTGTTTTTAAAGTAATAAAAGCCAGTCAAACGAGAATTAAAAAGGTTTTATACAATACTCGTCGTCCAAGCATTTCTTAATTATTTTTAACTATATGATACCCACCCGATCCACCCGATAATAATAATAATAATAATAATATTATTATTATTATTATTATTACTTTTTTTTTTATTTTTTTTTATTTTTATTTTTATAATGTGGAATGCCTAGTCGGCTATTCCTGAAATTGCATTCCGCCAGTCTGCCTTGGGATGCATAATTTATTTTATTTTTTATCTATTCAGACAGACTCTACTGTAATGATTATATACAAAATACATATGAGCTCTTATAACGATTAAGTTAGGGATGATAATTTTTTCCACGGATTTGAGGGTCTGTGGGAAAAACTCGAATGGATGGGTATGAAAAATTTCTTATATCCCAGAATTAAATGGGGATGGGTGGTAATAACACTCATATCCCCGAACTCGCCCCAATAATATGTCTATATATATATATATATATATAATACAAATAATACTACTATTATTATTTAATAAAAATCATATCAATATCTTATTTTATGCATATTTAGATGAATAAAAATCTTCAAACCTAAATAAAAATCTAATAACATTTATATGCATATATATATATATATATATTGTTCTTTAATAATATAAATTGAGTAATAATATGATATCGACAAAACGCCCCGTCCCGTTGCCATCCCCCGTTTAAGGTAAAGGTTGGAATACTATACAGAAGACACATTTAAGAACCCCACATAATTATTTACCACTGATTCAGATATGTGAGTTAAGTACATGAATTACCGTCACATAGCAAAAGCAAAATCAAATATTGGATGATTTTATATGGAAATTCTCACTAATCTTAGATGGAGAATATGACCAATAAATTCCATAAATACAACTCCGGAACGGCAAGGAAGCCTCCAGGGCACGTAAGTACTGAGGATCACATCGTGGGGCACGTGGCGGGATGCCATTGGATGTCATTCGACAGCACAGATGAATGTTGTCTCAATGCGAATGGTTTCATTCAACGTGGAGACTTGATAGTGACGACAGAGTCGTTCTCTAATTGTGACTTGTATTCGTATTTATCTTCTCCAGCGAACTTATCTTATTCTCACCTATCAAATTTTTTAGATATTTTATTTTTTTTATAAAGATTTCGCACTATTGGCTACCAGACAATATGTTAAGGAATCCTCACATTTAGTTACTTGGCCATGATTTCTGAATTACATACATGTAAACAACAAAATATATGCCTTGTTATTAGTTTCTCTTATATATCAATATATGTAATTTCATAGGAAGTGAATATATGGTCCCCAAACAAAATTTAACCATTTCCAAAGTGGCTAAGACCTCATGTTAGGCAAGGTGGACACTTGTTATATAGAGAGGAAGAAATGACAAGCTAAGGCCCACCAATATGAACATTTAATGCAATACCATGAAGGCACTACGCGTCATATATTGGGGCTCGGACACCGAATAAATATGTGTCCTAGAGATTTGGAGTTAACAAGAGTAGAGTGGTGAGCTCATGTCTACTATCAAGAGGAGCAAGAACAACAGGAGAAGATTTAGTGATGAACAGATCAGGTCCTTGGAGACGATGTTCGACGCGGAATCGAGGCCGGAGCTACGCCTGAAAATGAACTTGGCCAACAAGCTTGGCCTGCAGCCTAGGCAGGTTGCAATTTGGTTCCAGAACAAAAGAGCCAGGTCAAAATCCAAGCATATCGAGACCGAGTACGGCGTGCTTAAGACAAAGTTCGACGAGTTGTCTTCCCAGTTTGATATTCTGAGGAAAGAGAATCAAGCCCTGCTCATCCAGGTACAGAGAGATTCTCGTAGCAGTCGATAGTTTTTTAGTAATGCACTATTACAAGTAAATCAAGTGGAGAAGAAGTTTAACTTTATGTGAATCGTTTCTTTTATATAAATTTCAGCTGCAGAGACTTAAAAGTATGGCTGGCCAGAAAGATGATGAGATACCAGACGATTACGAGGACCGCATCAAGATAGCTTCTGAAAGCCCTGAAGCTCAACGAGAAGCTCATAGCAATGAGCTTTTCATGCCCTCGTGTGGGGATGCAGGCAAAAGGGTTGATAGCATGGAGACTGAATTTCTAAACATGGCTCAAGATTCGTTAACATCACCGGATACTGGATGCAGCTTTGACTCTTGCACATTTCTTGATAATCCTGGCTACAGCTCACAGTGGTGGGACTTCAAATTTTGTCCTCCAGCCTAAACCCTGAGGCTTTTGTGAGACAGCGCCACTGTTGTCCCGTGGAGGTGGACTATAGAGAACTCGGCTACATAAAAGAGTTGCGCATCATATCCATCTACGCCCTTTTTACCATATCCCGACCCATATATATGCAGGATACATGTTGATAGGCAATGCACGCTGCTGGTATCAATATTTGTTTAGATCACACGAGCGGCCACTTGAAGTGGTCCAGTGAGTGATATTGTGGCTCGAGAGAGTATTCAACCAGTTAAAAATAATCACTGAGGCAATGCATTTACGCACTGCAACTTGTCCAAGCAAGTTTTTCCAATTATTATTCCCAAACTATCATTGCATATAGGATACAGGCACAATACCAGGCAGAAAAAACCCAAAGCTTTTAACTTGACAGGAGTATCCAGCCCAATATGCCATTTCCTCGAGTCTCTGCCTTTACTCTCACGTCTCCATCTGGCAAACTTCTCCGCGCTTGCTCTAATATTTTGGACTCCTTATTAGGCTACCATAAGAGAAGAAAGTATAGTACCAACACTAATGGAAGTTTCTAAGAAAACTAACATATCACAAAGGAAAAGCAAGATAGAAGATGAAAATGAAAGGAGATGGACATATCTCTATAACCAAATTAGTACGGATCAATGATGCTGTGAATAAGCGTTGTCTAGAGGACAGATGACACATTGTCCACCACAAATTTAAAAACTAATCATGAACTGCTTTAATCCACGTTACATCGCTACCGATATCCCAGAATCACAACAACTCGCATTCCGACTTCCTTGTAGAAACATCTTTCAATTTAAAATTTATGATTCCCCCCAAGAAATTTCAAATATAAACTTTAGTGTATTGTTCTACCAGGAAACAAAACTCATAATCTCCTGTTCATAGGCCCTACACAACCAACAAATATCAAATTCATAAATTACGTCTAAGAGGATACTAGTGTGGCGAGATGAGCCTGGAAAAAGAAAAAAAAAAGGCAAAGAGAACATAATGAAACGGATTGGGAAGACCCTGAAGAAGCTAGACCAGCCACGTATAAAGGCTACATTTGAAGAAGGTACGTGAACTAAGAAAATTAAGGCCCCCACCAGGAGAAAAACACAAACTAGATGAGTTGTTTTCATATGGCATTGTACCAGGATAAGGGGATATTCCTTGTTGAGAGGTTTAGAGAGGAGGACTAGTACGCCCACGCCCTTGTCATTCCTTATTAGTTGCTTCCAGAAATTCTTAGTAATTTTCCGTTCCTTAGGTTCTTTAACATTGCTACATTGATTTTCTAATTCGTGTTGAATTAGAGAAAAGAGTTGAAGTCTTTATCAATTGGGTGGACCAGCCACAATGGCAGAGCCATGGCCAATCTCAAATAGAAGTTTATAGATGTGGAGAGAGGATTGAATACATCCAAATCCCAGGAAACAATGGGGGCTTTGACAGGATAGTAACCACAGTGGAGTCAAAACTCAAGAAGCTGCAAACAGTGGGCACGCTCTTCATAGAGAAGATTTTAGATGTGGAAGAGAGTCTTGAATACAACCATATCCCTGGTGACAGTTAGGGATTTAAATATGATAGTAGATCAACTCTTCCATGGTGTTTTATCACCGTCCATCATTAGTTCTTTGGAAGCTGCCGCAAGCAAATGAGTTGAAGCAAAATGAAGAGTCAGAAATGGGAGCAAATTCAAGACAATGAAATTTCAGGACATAGCAGTTTTTAGAACCAAAATAAGCTTTGTGTTGGATAGAATTGCCTTAGCTTGATGGTTCTGATCGAATTGGGCGAATCTCGAAGGCTGACGGACATTTGGTTACCAGTCACACAACTCCTAAACCCAGAAATTCCTACATTTTTTTGGACAAGAACCATGTCTTCCATGCAGCCAACCATACAGTGCGAAAATGCCACGTAAATTATCCGGATCATTTGCATAATCTGATGATTCATTCTGGCCAGGGATGAGAATGATGTTGATAGGAAACTCTTATTCAGGGAAGAAACAATGCATGAGACAGTGGCAGAAGAGTTTGAGTTGGTGAACATTATTGTCTTGATATTCCTTCATGCGTGGTAGGAGGAATTTCACAACCTCGTGTTCGAAAAAGGACGAGGCCCAAATTAATTAATCGAGTTATAACCGTCCGATTAAATGCGAAATTGACTTAAAAACTTGAATTTGCATCTCCAGTAAATATTTTTGAAATATTAATTTGCTCAAAATCGATTTTAAGTGAATGAAAAATTAATAAAGTGATTAAAGCTCAATTATTGGAAATGTGAAGCTGTAAAACCTTCCTCATATCGAGGGTGAGTAGGTGCTTCACCTACTCGCCCTCGCCCGCCCCTGTGCACGTGCACGTCGCACTGGGCAGTTTGAGGCGCACTTTGCACTTCGCACTTCGCACTATTGAGTCTGACTCATAGTGATCATTTATCATATCAAATAATGACTGGTTATCAAATGATTGATCCAATTAGTCTATATTGGTGGGGCCTGAAGCTTGAGAATGACCTCTCACTCGTGATAACAGCTGTTTCTGCCCCCAGACTAGCCCTACCCCTGCTTCTAATGCTCGAACTCTTGTTGGAGTCCGAGCTCAAAGTACATCGTCGTGAGGAGCATTGAGGAGCTCTTAAATTTTATGCTCGAGTGACACGGGATGACTGGGCAGTGACGTGGCTACGATGTGGGTACAGTGCCGGATGACTGGGCAATGACAAGGCAGAAGCGTTGATGAATTGTGAAAGGTCACGATCTGAACCGTTAGATGGATTGTGAAAAGACACGATCCAGGCCATTGGTGAAACGATGCAATCTGGAGCGTCTAATCTTGGATGGACGGATGCGATTGGTTCAATCAAAGGGCTGCATTGTGAAAGGTCATGATCCTTCAGAATGACACAATCTAGACTGTTGGATATAGATCCGATACGATTAAGCCTTTCTAAAAAGACATGAATATTCACCGAACGCCCCCTGACTCTTCAAAGTCTATAAATAGGGCCCCCAAGAATCTGAAAAAACACACCAACAAATACAACATTCTAATATCTCTCATTTTCATACTTTCTTTGCATTCTGAGTCCGAAAAGTATCTGAAAGTCGTTGTTCTCGTAATTTGGTGTGCTCCTATTACGAGAAGTTCGTCGTTTTATCTTCAGAAACGATTGCCAATAAGCACCTGGGTGGGGCAATATCGTTTTAAAGAAATAGTGTTCAACACTATCATCGACGATCCTGAGTCTGCATTCGAACGACTCAAAATAATAATAATAATAATAATAATAAATAAATAAATAAATAAAAATATAAAATGGATAGCATGTTCAGCGCTGGGGATCCTAAGGTTGTGACACTATCATATAAAATCGTTAGTTCAATTTCACATATTGAACCATGAGAATGACAAACAAAACTGAATAAAATTTCACAAGTTCTGATTTTTCATACGTAAAATTACATGCGTTGGAGAAGGAGGAGTTGGGCGGCGACATTAAAAAAAGAAACGGTGAGGTCCATAGTTGATGTAGGATGCCTGGGCATTTTTGGATTGAATTAATACTTGAGTTAAATTCAGTTTAGGATCGTCCGTAGGTGTTCCTGTACCGGCGAAGGTGGACACAGAAGACTCCATCGCTTGGATCATTACCGTCCCCACCGCCGGCAAGAGCTGCCGCTGATCCGATGGTCCGGGAAGAAGATTCCATGCTTCTCCTTCTGAATTGGACGGGTACAGTCCGGTGGAGTTATCATTTATTTTAGCGCGAATATTATCCAAGTTCGGTTATATTTTAAAAGTTTTAATTATTTTGCTTCAAATCTTGATGGTTTTATTATATTTTCCTTTTTTATTTTCGACAGATTATTTTATTTTCTTTAAAATAAGATAATTGATTTATCTATGACATAACAATGATTAACCCAAGCATATTATTTTGATCGAACTAATTAACTTCCCCACAAATTGCTACAATCCTCTTGCTATTAGGCTCAACTTCTCGAGTATCTTCCACCACATGTGAAAATTATGCTAGGTCTGATATACTTCAGGTTCACAACTTTTTGTTAATGGACACAAAGAAAAATCCATTAGTCCACATACTAAAAGAAATCATCAACCAATCATCGATTGTTGTTGGTCACCGTCAAAGAGAAATTCAAGTACAATTAAATTTTACGCTTTGACATATACCGTTATGAGAGGTGTGGAAACCACATGATATGGAAAATGAATACAAAGGTTATTGTATGTGTTGCTTCTAGTGTATCATTGCACGATCAACCTATCTGTACCTCAACATGGTGAAGATCATGCTTATCATGACCAATTCTATTCGAATCCTGCAACTTTGTTGAAGGCGATGGGGTCGAAGATCCAGATTGCTCCAAGTATTCCAAGAAATCCATTACCACAGGATCGGTCCACGGAGCGCCGAATGGAGCTTCACGACCCGCAATCCAACCCAAATGCCCACCTTTGGGTGTAACTATCAACATGCAGTTGGGGTTTTTCTGAGGAGCGAAAGGTGAGAAGGAGTTGGTATATATAAAGCGCGCGCACAGAGAATAAGATTAAGCAATACTTCCGTATTATGTGCCAAAAAAAAAAAAGACAACCATTTGACCTTATGGATTGATGCAACATTTTTTTTCAAGAACGCACAAGATGCTGGCATATGGTATTTTGCAGGTTGCCTCAGCAGCGCAACTTTCTTAATAAAAGTCTGTATTTTCGTTCTTCTGCTCCTTCAAGGACTAAAATATACTGCTAATAATGCAATAATTTCTTGTATAGTAGCATAAAATGGATGCAGCGATAATTAAAACCATAAATGCAACATACCAAAGAGACCTTGTATACCTTGATGTCTTCGCGAGGGATTCCACGAGATGGTGCAATTGGATCATTTTCAGCCTGAAATTTAATAAGAAAAGCATTGTGCAACCAAGAGAGGCCGAGGCAAAGGATAAACATAGGAGAAAATAGAAAGTCCTCAGTTGAGCTATTGATGTAGACACATTCGCGTGGAAAGTCGGAATCAAGGACATTAAAGTTTGAAAATAAACGTATTGGAGTGTTCATGTAGCTTTCTTTTCTCAGTAATAGAGTTTTTTAACCACCTCTTTCACCGCACTATTAAGCAGTAAATCCACATGAAAATCTTACACAAATGTTTTCAATGCATGTTTTTCTCCAAACACCTTTTAGTGCTTCCATAACTGTTGGAAGTACTTCATCCTATGCTTAGATGGTAAATCCAGATTTTGAGCATCATTTAAAGATAAAATATTAAACCAGTGAAAAATATAATTCTGTCTAACTTCAATAAAAAAACATATTTCGTTCTAAAAATATGAAAAATATGTAATCAGTGTCATGAGCCTCAAAAATATCTTGCCTGGATGCAGAGGAGCGGTATTGAAACATTCCTTATTGAATCTGAGCTGCTCGAATTTGTGTAGTAATCATCCACCGATTCAAATCCAAATGAAACTGAAAGTGTGATGAATTGGGCAGTTGATGCTAGGTCTCACACATTTATAAATGTATATATACAGATATACAACATGCAAACCTCTTGTAAGGCCCTCATCAAATTCTCGCACAGATTTGGCATTAGCAGCCAATGGGATATTAAATTCACCACCCATATCCTCAAACAAAAGAGCATGTCTGCAGCCACATGACGCTTATTCTATATCATGTACAATCATCATAATATAACTGACATAACAGTAGATAATCACATGAATTTCAAAGTTACCTCTTAAATATTCTGCACAGTGAGTTTGTTAGAGCTTTGTCATAAACAATGTTAAAGCCCTTACGAAAGTCTTCATCAGCTACGACCAAATTGAAAGGGTTGCATAATGATACGGCACCAGAAAGAGGGCAAGGTAGACACTCCTGTAACAAAAGAAGTACGAATAAGACAGACTGGGGATTTAATTTAATAAAGCAAAAGAATGAAGAAGCATACATGTATGCACGCTGGACAGAGACAGTTACAAGTAGTCATATGGTTCTTATATCAATCGATTGTTCATCTTGATTTAGGGAAGCATCTTGAAATAACAAATTCAGGACACTAGCATGTATTTTGCTTTAGTTTCAAGAAAAATAACCCCAGTATGCATGGGATGCAAGTAAAGTCAGAATTGAAGGTAAAACGACACAAAAGATATACTCTATTTAGGAGCGGATATTTCACATCTCACGTTTGTGGGTTCAAATTGACTGCACATTTTGAACTATAACCAAGTCAAATAAATTGCATGATCAATCAGGTAAAAGGAGAACTTCGATAATTCAGCTGTTTGAAACACGTGCAAATATAATGAACCAGGAGTGAAGGATAATCAGCAGAAATTGAACTAAAACCCTCAATGATTCATCTACCTCTAACTTTAAAAAACTGCAGAGCTGTTAGTGGAGTAAAGCATTCAGAATACAAGATATTTCTCTAAAGAAATATTCTCTTCACAATTATTTCATATAATCCCACAAAAGTAATTAAAACTTTATGACAGAACTACACAGAATGAAAAAAATTTCGAAACTTGATTAACAGTTATTTATGACTCAAATCTCCTATGTACAACTAGTCTTGGTCAAGCTATTCTAGTTGTCTAAACTGGAGTAGGTTGTACTGGTAAATGCACAGTGAGGTTCATTGTTTGCTAATCAAGTTCAAGAATCATCATATCATGTCATAGTCATTGATGAAGGGCATGAGAAAGGAACTGACTTCGCTAAGCACTTGAGCCAACTGACTTTCCAAGACTTACAGTGGCAATAGAACTAATTAAACTCGTGGAACTAAATCACTAAATAAAGTTTCAAATGAAGGGCAAAAGTTCAAAAGTTGAATTGTTTTATTGTAGAATAAGGAAAGGTCTTATCTCCTTAGAAGTAAATCCTGAACAAGATAAAATACAGAGAGAATGTTTGGAGCTTCTACGAAACAAATGAGATCCTACTGAATCTCAATCAACTACCTCCAAGAAAGACAACATTATTGTAAAACATTTGGTAGGGTTTTAGGAAAAATATTACCCACCACTTAGAACTAAGCAGAATGTCTTACTAATACACATAAAACTCAGTAAATGTGCTTTGACAGGCAAATACATAATTCTTGAAATTTAAAACAAGGATAAAAATGACGAGAACATTATTTGCTCTGAGGAGCAAGGAACATAGAGATCTGAAGTCCTATTACCTGACCCACATATCTAACAAGAATATTTGCTCCAAGGGACCAGCCAGCAGCATATAAATTAGCTTTGGGATACCGATTGCCAACATATTCCACAACCTCAGTGATATCTCCCAGAAAGGAAGCTGAATAGAACTGCAGAAATTAGCTAGTCATGAAATAAATAGTAGCAATCAAGAAAAAGTTTCTCCAGCATATATTCACTATTATACGTTAGATCTCAAATACTACTGCGTGATAGCAACCTCTACAGCTACCAACTGTGTCCCTAGCATTTTAAGAAAAATTGGCCTGAGTATCGTATGCAACTCTGATAACCATTGGAGTAAAAGCAGAACTTAACAAAGGATTTAAAAATCAAGAAAATAATTGCAAGGGCAAAACATAGAAACCAACAGAGACGAGTACCTGAGCTGTGGTCACAGGGCTGTGTCCACAACCTCTGCTATTAAACACAACCCCGCGCCATCCTTTACTCCTAGCCCGCAGTAACATATGCCTCACATATGTGTCCTCACTACCACCAGTCAGACCTGGCTGCAACCATTGTCAAACACCAGTTTACTTCACTCCCACTCAACACGATAGTGCTTGCGGAGAAATAACAAACATTGTAATATCATTCCTTGCAATCCGCACCAAATATTCTCTTCAATTATAATACTAATTGAGCTTCAAAAGACTTGACACTTAACGTATGATATGACACTACAGAACTCTATTTACACATCAAATGTGAAACCGATATTTTATCAGAATTCAGACATTTTGCTATGAATCGCATTTACATAGTTATACTTCTCGAGTTTTGAGTTAAAACTCAAGTCCAAGGTCGTATGGATCTCGTAGGACACAAAAACTTTGGACAATTATTTCACAATACAAATATAAATTACAAAATTTATTTATTCCCGAATCCCTTTTGCAAACTCCCACACATAGTTACTAAAGGCGAAACTTATAGGATGGAGGATCTTCTATCGATTAAATATGCAGGTTTTAATCAAAAAACGAGACCTTTAGGAATTGAAATCTTCTCATTTAAGTTCGGTAATTCAGTTCTCTTGATTATTTTTATGGTGAGCTAAAGTGTGCTTCTTCTTTTGTGTCATTTCTTATGTGTGATATCAGTTGTGGTTATGGATAGATGCTGTACGACTGACTCTTGCCATTCCAGTATATTCCATGCTATAAGCCAGGATGCAGGTTAGCAAGAAATCGTCTTGACCCGAGCATACGTAGGTGAGTGCTAAGACTCACCAGCAAAATCAGTATCGGAGAATCGGACGGCAAGCTACGGTCATCACCCGAGATCCAGTCTAAGGCGACAGTGCCGTCGTCTCTAGTGCGGAAACACTGGCGCCGGAATCTGACATCAGGGAGTGACCTGTAAAATGCAGCGAAAATAGTCTCCAGGTGTCGGTTAGAACCAACGACGGGGTAAGGAACGTATGAGAGATGAAGCGCATTGACAGCAGGAAGGAATGAGTCCACAGCTCCGCCAATTATTTCCAGAGACGGTTGGTGGTTGGTGGAGGAGTTCGAGTTAGATACGGCTCGGATATTATATAGATTAGTGGTTCTGCAAGAGATTAGAGTGACGGGAAACTGCGTTAGGCGGCGGAGCGAGTGGTGTAGCGGGGCAGAGAAGCCATAAGAGGCTCTCGCCATTAGTGGGTAGAGTAAATAGGAAGAAATGAGTGGTTGGTTAGATAGACTCTGGTTCTTTTTAATTTGTTTACCAATATAACATTACTTAATAATAATAATTATTATTATAATAATTATAATAATCCTCAATATTATTATCATTATCGTCATGTAACCAACATCATCGTCCTCCGTACATCCCATTTATTTAGTTTTGAACGTGTTTTCACGATTCTTTTTAAAAATTGAAATTTTTAAATAGTAATTTACTTCTAAATACAACTAATTTAAATAGATATATTAATTATTATAGATTGGCAAAACAGTAAAATAATATTAAATATAAAAAATAGATAGCTAATTGAAATGGAGAAAAAAAAGTATAAATAAATGGAATGCATTGAGTAATAAATTTGTCATAGAACCGATCCCAGGACCTCGGCTATAAAGGGTTAGGTCTCGAACAACACTCTAGTCAATTTATTTTATTTTTATTCTTTTAAACTTATATTTATTATGAAATAATTAGATAATTAATATTATTGGTAAACAGTTCTCATTGTAAAATACATACAAAAATATCAAATTATTTCATATTTTAATTCTCAGAAAATTATAGAAAAATAATAATTTTTTATTAAAATAAAATTGCAGAGATGATTTGAAGCAATTAATAATCCTTTTATTTTATAAATTATTATATTTTTATCATTCCTATTGTTAATAATGTATATTTGTTATTATATGTATTGATTAATAATATTTGGAAATATTATTGTATTAATTTATTTGATATTATAAACTACAATTTTGGTGATGCCATTGGTATTATTTTCCGATTTATTATAGTCATCATAGTTAATTTTAATATTTTTTCGAGCCGGTGGCCGGTGCTGCCACTCTGATTTTTTGGGAAGACAATAAGTTTGTTTAGCCACAAACAGCTCACTTTCACTAACAATGGCGGCCTTATCGTCTCCCCCACTCCGTTCTTCTTCACTCTCAACTCTCAGAAATCCTCACCCACAAACAATCCTCAAATCCATCCCTTCAACAATTCAACACCTCGCATTCCCATCTTCAAAAAACCTAATTCCAAATTTCAAACCCTTCAAATTCGCCGCCTCTCCCTCAACCATAGCCGTTGAAACCAGCTCTACATCGGAAACCCTTAAATCCCGTCTCAAGAAAGGAGAAACCCTCTATGGAATATTCCTCCTCACATTCTCGCCCACCCTTGCGGAGATCGCCGGCTTGGCTGGCTACGACTTCGCCGTTGTGGACATGGAGCACGGTCATGGAGGAATCTCCGATGCACTCCCTTGCCTCCACGCCCTCGCTGCCACCAACACCGCAGCCATCCTCCGCCTTCCGGAGTCCTCGGCCACCTGGGCTAAGAAAGCCCTTGACCTCGGTCCTCAAGGGATCATGTTCCCCATGATAGACAGTCCCAAATCAGCCCGCAGAGCTGTCTCATACTGTCTATACCCTCCCAAAGGCGTCCGCGGCTCGGCCCACCCGATCGTTCGGGCATCGGGCTACGGCATCAACGAAGGGTATCTGAGCAACTACGAGGAAGATCTGCTGATAATGTGCCAGGTGGAATCCGAAGACGGCGCGAAGAAAATCGACGAAATCGCGGCGGTGGACGGCGTTGATTGCATACAGATGGGGCCGCTGGATTTAAGCGCCAGCATGGGGTATTTATGGGACCCAGGGCACAAGAAGGTGAAGGAGGTGATGCGGGGAGCAGAGAAGGCAACGCTCAAAGCAGGTAAAGCATATTTATCTGGTTTCGCGATGCCGCATGACGGGGCGGAGGAGCTGCAGCGGAGAGGGTATCACATGGTGGCAGGGGCAGCGGATGTGGGGTTGTTTAGAAGTGCGGCGGTGGAGGATGTGAAGAAATTCAAGAAGGCTGCTAATTTAGCTAAACAAAAGCATGATGAGAAGGACATGGAGAAGGAAGATAATGAGGAGAAATACTGGAGTGAATGAATAATCTCCTGCTTAGTGAATGAATGGTATCACTTTTTTTTCCTTATAATAATGGTATGGAACATTTTAATTCCTCTCTCGAAATAGATGATAATAATTGTTTTTTTATAAATACTCGAAAGTTGCGGCCTCCTAAACTTGGGAACCATTGAGGTTGGATGGATTTACGATCATTTGAATAATTAATCAAGACGTACAATGTCTGGTTTTGGTTCAAAAATTAACAACTGAAGTTTGAGGATATAAAATTGGGGTATCAAAACTTGATTCTTTTAAAATATCCCTTTTCCTCTATGGTAGCAATGTCTCATGGGAACGAGGTCAAGGGTTTACTCAAAGTGAAAAAACATCGTGCACCATAACCTTAACTTTATAGATAGATCATTGCAATCCTTCGACTTCTGATAGATTTTGTTGAGTTAGGAACAAACAGGTTAACTATTAATTCGAGATGGTCAAACGATGTGCTAGTAAAATTGTGTGATTTGAGTTCATTATACCATTGAATATCATTATCCCTAAAGAGAATGAATCCCACTGTATCAGTGCATTTTCAGTGAAATACCAACACCATATTGCGGATAACTCAAGGGGAGAAGGATGAAGTTAATCGCAAGTTGTTCATAAGAAAAACGAAATGCAAAGCTATCGATTAGCTGACATTGTATGGACGCAAGCTGCCAATTTTTTAATTAATTCTTGCACAAATGTACCCACCTATTACCTTTCAAAAGGTTGTGGAGGCACAGGCACCCCTCTGTACCATGTGACATGGTACATTCATAAGGTTCGTCTAAGATGCCGAACTAAAAGAAAATATTTTCATGAAGATGGTTTTCGAAGATATTTTTTTTAAAAAAAGGTTAAGAATTTTAGGTCTGGATACGGTTGTTATTTGAAAGTTTACCAAAAAAAGCACTTTATTTTTAAATATATGTTTACTAAAATGCTTTTGACTTGAAAGTAGTTTAATGCAGTGCAGTCTGGGTGATGGAATAAGATATTAATTGTGAGAAAGGACCCATCCCAGCTCTCATTTTCTTCATCACTGTTTACGAGTGACCACTTCGGCTATACGTCAGAAGGAGAAGAGAGCGATCTGGAGGTCATTATGGTAATTTTGCTTCCCCGTCTGTGATCTACCAATCAGTGTGAAGTGAACATATCTGTGTCCAATATAATATATGAGGTCACAGTTTGAGTGTTTCCTCCTCTCTGTAGCTTGAGATTTTTTTACCAGATGGCTGATCTCTCAAAACCTTCAAAATTCATAGGTTTCTTGCATTACTCCCTTGTTTTTCTTGCATCATTCCAAACAAGAGTGCGGTGCTATACATACAAAGTTGGAGATTTAGATTCATGGGGGATTCCCTCTTCTTCAAATCCGCAAGTCTACGACAAATGGTCAAAATATCACACTCTCGAGATGGGAGACTCCCTCTGTAAGTACATTTCATTCTGAATCCACTACATTCTTGACACACACACGTTGGTGTTTACTGATTCGGAGTGTTTTTTCTTTAATTCCTTTCGTGGTGGGCAGTTTTCTTGTACCCTCCAAGTCGAGATTCGGTGATCCAAGTGAGAGATGTGGAATCCTACAATAGCTGCAATCTGAAAGATCCAATCTTGCGCATGAACGATGGCAACTCTTTGTTCAATATCACCAAGGGCGGAGATTTCTACTTCGTGAGTGGAGTACAAGGGCACTGTGAGAAATCCCAGAAGCTTCACGTTTTTGTATATGGGAATGGATCGTATATTCCATCGGCGCCGGCTTCTGCTCCCACTTATCCTCTTGGCTCCGCTCCACTCCAGGCTTCTGCTTCGTCCTTCATCCAGGTTCCTGTCTTTATGGTTTCCGCTGCCATTGTTTCTTTTTATGTGATCTAATCTTGTGTTTTTCATTTATGAAATTATCGAGGATTCTTTTTGTCGGCACAACGAGACTTGTTGGGTGAGGGTCTGTCTTTTTTTCCATAAAAACATAAATTTTAATGTGAGATATTATATATATATATTCGAATATATGTATATATATTTCCATCTACCATGTTGCTTCTTTTCGTACAGTCTTTGTTGTCTGTTTTTTTAAATAAGTGCACCTTCCTTCTTTACAAAAATATAATGATATCCCCTTTTAATCATGAACACAGACATCCAAACTGGCCAACTCTCTCGCACAAAAAACAAAAAAAAAAACAAACAAAAGAAAAATAGAAGAAAAAAAAGAGAGATATAGCAAGAAAGATATCCAAATAAATATTCATTATCCCAACAAATCATACAGTTTTTTTTGGTTCTTATAGTTTTATGGTTTATAAGAATAATACATTATATCTGGAGCTGTATAATTGTTAAAAATCTAAGTATAGATAAAAATTAACAACTATATTAGTAGTTTTAAAAGTTTTAGAAAGTTGATACTGTAGTTTCAAGGAGTGAAAGACTTGCTAAATTTTTTTATTAAATAAAATTAGAGTGCTTAACTTATTTTTGAGGGGTCTCGTTGACAATAACAAAATTAGTTACTATAACCCTACTCATTAAAATAGTGTTGATAACACCCCCTCGAAGTTCCAAATCCATTTTACCTGCCGCAATTTTATGCAATTTGTTCAAGCTAATTACTAAAAAGTTTGCATAAGAATAATCTAGGTGTGATTCTTAACAACTATTCAGTGTGAATACCATACCTAGGTAAAAAAAATTGTCAAACTAAAAATAAAAACTTGTAATAATATTTTGCCTTGCACAAAATCAACCTTAATTTTTGAACTGTGGTCCCAATTGGAAAACAAGATTTAATCATTGTTCTATGGTCAGATTGGTTTAATCCGAATCAGTATTTTGTCCCTCAATCCATCAGATCTTTATTCATGGGCATTCAATCTTTAGGTCTGTAGGCCATCCAAATTCTTCCAAGAACGCCAACACAACTCCATTTGACCAGCCAAATCCTGTCTGCGCATTAAAAGAAAGATCAAATTTAAGCACCAAGAACAAGAACACAAAGCCATTGATTGTTTATGGCTAAAAACGAAAGGAAAAATGTTGCTTGTTTTCGATCTATTCAACTCCGAGGTACTTACCTGAGGTGTGTATTCCCCTCCGCCTCCAACGTCTCCACATTTTCGTACATCATATTTCTCATGCATCGTTCCTGTTTTCTTAAATGCTAAGTAGTTTGTTCTGATCCACTTGATCGCAATATCTTGTGCAAGAGCTCGTGCTTTCTCTGATCCACACCTGACAAGGCCTTCAACGATCATGTGTTGAAGTGGTGCCCAACCATTTGGAAAATCCCTGTTTATCATCAATACATCATAAATTCAGAGGCTACGTAAAAACTGAAAACATTATTATCACTTTTGGAATTAAGTAGAAGCCATTGTGCGAGAGTCACCATTGTTGTCCTGAATCTGTCAAAGAAGTTGCTATCCCAGCTGGATGAACCAACCCTGAACTCTGGAGGCTACTAATAACTTTGTCCACTATCTTAGCATCTAAACATATGCATAAAGTAAAAGCAATGAATTATGGTCATTGATACACAAAACTCATTTACTGTTACGAAAACATGAAGTATCAAAGTTTAGTAACTAAGGTGCAGAATGAGATGCCTTGTTTTGCATTGGCAGAGCAGAAGGCTGATTCCGAAAGGCAGTGGGACATAGTACAAAAGCTAGCTTATTTTTGTTAAAGGTGACTTGAGTACCACTCGTTGGACCTCCTGATAGATCCAGCCTTTTTGACACTAGATGTTTTGAGGGAGAAATAATATGGGAAAAGTGATCTTTAAACATATAAATTGCAAAAAAAGTTTTAAGTTAATTGTGTAAACAATCTGAACATTTAAATGCGCAACTCAAAGACTGCATCTGATGGATAGCTAAAGCTTTTCTTTTCGTGAAATGGTTATGTCAAAATCTGAAGACACCAGACCTGATCGAAACGGCTGGATCCACAAGGGGACAAAGTTTGAGGCGAATGTTTTTTTATTCTGGCTCGAAACATTCAATGTAATAACATCCTGAAATTCCGTAAACCAAGATCAAGAACAGAATGATATTTGATAAAATAATAGCACAAACTCTAGTCAGTCTACATGGCACCAGATTTTATACATTTGAACTGCCCAACCAGTAGTCAACCCACTGTCCCATTTCGGCATTCCAAAGAATTGAGTTTATGGCCTTCTTTCTGGCCTCGGAAGCCTTTCTAAAGCGTTTCGCTGTACCATAATCTCCAATACTGTGTGCAAGAGAGGAAATGTCGAGTTCCATCTTTGTTGAAAACAGAAGGAACAAATCATTTCATTTATTGGGAAAACAAGTTATTGAGTGCATGATTATCTAAAAATCTCACCTTCAGTATGAATGCATTCAAATCCACAGGTATAATTGATGTCGTAGCTAAAGTTGTTAGATCAAACACATCCCTAAAAAAACCACATGATGAATCAAACCATCAATCATAACACGCAAAAGCTAAATATAGTAAATATCATGTTTAAATAATTCTAGGCATACGTCTCGAACTGGAATCTTATGCCAAATTCTATCCAATAATAATGAGGAAATTAAGCTACCTCATCCATCTACTGCTAAAATCCCATCCAGATTCGGCAGTTGATGCCACTTCCCTGTAAAGCTGCTTTTTCTCACAAGTATTAGAGAGCTTGGAAGCTGTTTCCAGGTCCTGCACAATGTGAAACACTTTTGAGAAATTAAGATCCAAGGTATTTGCTCCAACTATCATATAATTTTGCCTTGAGGCAACAATCAAAATGAGATGTCTCCATTATAATAAAGTTCGAAGATATGAGCTACGGTATTATTTTGAACTATAGCATTTGATATATGAGCTCAGGCATTACTGTACGCTTATAAGAGCTCAGTCCATTAGCTGTTTGCAGATTTAGCAAAGATTTTTAAGTTGGAAAATTTCATACGGTAGTTGATGACTCTGGCCTTGGTTTATTCCACATGGCATAATAACGACTTAAAGCGTGACTTGAACCTTCAGCATCCTCAATGATCACCTTATGAATCCCTTTTGACAATATGAAGGCTCATGAAAAAACTAACACTACCGAAATTGATAATAAGAAGCAAATTCCGACGAAGAAGACCAATTAGACTCTGTAAATCACAAAATAACCATTTTTTTTTGTACCCGAACTCCAGAAGTCGTGCTCCTTCAATAACGCAGGAAGTGATTTTGCAACCAAATCCTTATCACCTGTCTGACTGTATATATCTATGATCATTGAACTCAAGAGAGGAGGTTGACTGTAAAAAATGTACATTATAGAGTGAAAAATGGATTGACTTCCACTTCTGATAACAGCATGAAACAAATACGCAAATTGCTGTTACCTCCTATTAGTGTAATATGCCCTCGCACCATTCAGAACATAACCAAATTCATCTACAAGAGAAATAAGATTATAGACAATCCCCTTTGCAGTTTCATACATTTTACTTGCTAACAATCCTCTGCATCAAACCATATCAATTATCATTTATCAATGTGCTGTCAACAGAAGGAATCACGTGATGAGAAATTAAAGGAAACACCAAAAGGGATATCAATAAGAGATTAAAAGTAATTTGAAGTTGCATCAAACCATAATGATAAGATACAAGTTCTTCAATCTATAGTAAAAAAAGTTAATAACACGAGTGATTTATGTTGCATAAACAACATCATTGCGAGCTATGTATTTCAGAATATGCCCATATCATAAGAATCATTTCCAACTCTAAAGTTCACTAGGATTCAACTCGAAGCAATCACTGGTGGTGGAGGAATGATGGGAAGAGCAGAGTTGGTCTTTCGACTCTTTTCCCTCGTATTATTTTCTTATGCACGTATAAGTTATCAAAATCTTCTTCTTTTTTCTTTTTTGGGTGGCAGCCTATGTATTTTCTGGTTTTGCCATCTATTGCTAGACTTCCAGCTGCATCATATCTGAGAGGACGTCTCGAGTATGGAACACAGATGAGTAGGAATCCAAGAGGCCAAATAAACTAAACAATGAAAAACAAAGAAAGGAACAAAAACGAAAGAAAGAAAGAACGAACAAAAAAGAAAGAAAATGAAACCAAACAAAGAAAAAAACCTGATAACCCAATAAGAGTCCCAGTAATAAACCTCCCGAAACCTGGATCCTGGAATTATAACCGGGCTCTTCAACGGCAGCAGCGTATGATAATCGGGCCGGTGAAAAACCCCGTTGGAAACTTTCCTGCTCAGATTATTCCAAAGGGAATGCACTTCCAAAGCCCAAGCTCTCACCTCAGGGTTTTTCACTTTCGGCAGGAAGTCTTTCGGCTCTGGAACAAAGTCCACTGGCTTTACATGCACCAAATCCTCCTCTGCATCACCAAAATGACTCTCAATGAAACTGGCCAACTCTCTCACAGGAACAGAATCATTCTCCGCCCTTGGAAGCTTGTGAAACTCTTGAATCGTGATTGAGAGATCATTCTTCAGCGACAGGTCGACATAGAGCTTCGGATCAAACCCCTTGTGCCCATAAGATTCATATGCTGTTTTTTGAACAGTTTCAAGAACGTGACCAGTGGAGTTGTAAGGATTACAGGGCCCCGATCCGTTGGCTTACATGCCGCCTTCCCCGCGACAAAAGTACTGGTCATGATTAACGGCACCGCTGTTAATGGGAAAAGCAAAGCGATAACAAGATTCAGTATAGCTTTCTGAGCCATTCCGCATTTGGAATGAAATAATTTTCGAAAAAACGGTGCCAGATGTTGTGTATCTATATATTTATTGTAATCGATCTTTTTTAGAAAAAAAATCAGCATCTTTGTTTCTCAAAAGTTAGATAACAGCTTATTTTGTGATGTATATTATATGCATCTTTGTGCTGGCATATATGGTTGGATTTGTATGTACATAAATACGAAGGAGACGAGAAAGCAACCCAGATCGAAGCAAATCAGGCCGCGGCTCGGATGCTACGAGGGGAAAGAAGCTTCTATTTCTAATTTATTATTTATTATTTATTATTTAATAACAACTTGGCCTTTTGTTTAAGCCCGGTTGAATGCGATGTTGGACGGATCTGGATTTTAATGGCCCGGTCAAACTAATTTTTTTTTAATAATAAATTTATTTTGTTTCTTCCTGGTACAACAATTTGTGATTATATTAACGTTTGGAGTTTAAATGCACTTTGAAGTTTGTGCTAAATGATGGGTTACAATAGGTTGTGGTAGGCCCACTCCGCAAGCCCATCCTGACAACTCTACTCTAAATTGAATAATATTTATAAATCTTCACTTAGAATAACTTACCACAGACATAATATACTAGAAAAAATAAAATGATTATTGGTATTATTGTATTTATGTACCATAATTTTATATATATATAAAGTACACAAGTCCGAAACTTCATCAAAGAATAATATGTTGTAAAGTCAAATAGTTCACAATATTAATGTGTTTACTACCACGTTAAATATAAAACACACAGAAAATAGATAGATAATTAAATGTCCTCATTCAAAAAATTTTATGAAAATTTCGAATCCTTGGATATTATTGGAAATCCAAGCTCCAGTGGAAACTTATCCTTGCGTAATTATGAAGAAGAAGCAACTGTCATAGAAAACCAACCCAATTGATTGGACACGTATCTCATCCTTTGACGCTCATTTCTGAAATCAACTCAAATTCCGATATATTACTTACTAAAAAACAGAGGAACAACGTGAGCATGTAAAGATAGACATGGGTTATGATTAAATGTCATATATTCTTTAAAGGGTTGGGTTAGTCTTTTATATAGGTCAGAGGTTCATTGATCCATATAAATTTTAAATCAAGGGATATGCACGAATAGACAGGAGTCCGAGGAAGAGAACTTATATAACGGACTAACTCACAGAGCATACCTCCACAATATTTCAGTTAGGAATATGGTCGACACGAGAATCGAAGTCATGAAGTCGGGGATGTTACTCCCACATCACCCTAAGTCTTATCAATTTATCTGTGGTCATGTATTGATATGGAAGAAGGTGAATATATAAGATAGGACATTGGATGCACTTACTAGGATGATGACATTGGATGTGTTGATTACGATTAGGTCATATACTAATACGATACTTTACAATATAAAGTTGATATTGTGTATTTAAATAATATCGAACAACAAATTTTTATTAATCTGAGATGATTGGTTTACTGAAATCCCTTAACTTTTCCCATATTATACTGTTGATTAAACTTTTTGATTGATTTATTTTTTTGATATCACCACTAGTTTTTTCCGTGACGCTCTATGTCTTTAAACGTTTCCAACATATATTTCACATTTAATCTTGGACAAATCGTGAAAGAATTCATACCTGTCAAAGTCACGTGTTACTTTTTTTTTTATATATGGACATGTGAAGTAACATGACCATTAGCCCGTCAATTAGTTTTTATTCCTAATATTATGTACAAGTTTGATATTCGTTATCTATCTGTGAATCAATAAATCAATTTTAATTATCACGTGAAGATCCAAGATTATTGAAAACTTCTCGTGAAAAAATTGATCGAGCTAATTCACATGATTTGAACATTAAAATATTGAGATCTCATACCCTAACTATATGTCCGATCGCGTTACGTAATGTTTGAAATTGGACAATTAAGTTAGGTAAATTCATTATCGAATGTTGGAATCCCCCAAATATAGAGGACGGCCGCTTCTCTACATTAGTATTTGAGGGTATTTTATACATTTAATATTAACTTTTAAATTCGTAATAATCAGTGGGCGAAGTATAAAACGTACCAACAAAGAGCTTAACATTATTTATATGATAATTCGAATTTATCCCCATGCATTGAGTACCAGGAATGTTAAATTTTTGTTGTATTATATTATTAGGAGAGACGATGGCCCAAGCGGGACAAACTTGGGTCTCCTTATGGTGTATTGTGATTCCAAGGTTCTCAATCAATTGTACATCCGAGGTCATAAATATTGTTAATAAGCTAGTAACAATTCCCTTGGCCTAGCGATATATATACATCGAAATGACGAAGATATGATAGTTAAGTAGCCGGATGTTTGTATTTCTCATAGACTGCTCCTAGTTCGCTCATCGCTATTACAGGAGTTGCTTTTGCTTTCTTTTCCTCTGGCTACTGAGATGTTCAGTTCGCCAGGTTGTCTCTTGCCTACCCATTGATTCAGCGGTAGTTCGAAATGTTGCCCTATTCGGAAATCTCCGAATCTATGCTTATTTTTCAACTCCCCGAAGCATTTCTCGATTAATATGCCCTTCCTCGTCTCTTGTTGTCTACGTATCCATCGTAAGCTTTTTCTCGTTTGAACCTCATCCTTATAAGACTATGTCATCCAACATTGTGGAAAGTGAAAAATCTCTCTCCCTAAGCTGTTTTAAAGAACAAATTTATAGATAAAGGCTATGGAACTTTTATTCAACGTGTCTCAACTCATATCTAACCCTCGAATTCATTTTTATTTTATACATGATCGACAAAAATCGAGGATTTCGGTGACGTTTCATTATTTTTATTGTTTAATGGAATATCTTCATATTTCCATATTTTTAAAAGTGAAAATATATCTTACTTTTGATGTTAATAATGACATGAAGTTTCAAAATATATATCGTGGAAAATACCTTTTGGAAACCGACAAAGTTATGAATTGAAGCAATCACACCCACTAAAATTATTGAATAAAAAGTATACTCGCGTGTGCTTGCAAAATAGCACATTTCGATTTTGGGGTCACCCCAATCAATTTTAGGGGCGTCATTCAAATTGGTGGTCTACGTTGTCTCGCAGATAAAACCGACCTTTTCATCGAAAATTCACGCACTGGGACAGAGTATCATTTCTGTGAG
The DNA here is from genome assembly GCA_001598015.1 of Dorcoceras hygrometricum. NCBI lineage: Eukaryota > Viridiplantae > Streptophyta > Magnoliopsida > Lamiales > Gesneriaceae > Dorcoceras > Dorcoceras hygrometricum. The sequence goes on along the minus strand of KQ995736.1, from coordinate 37,508 downwards.
CAAATCATTCAAGATTCAGTGCTGAAAGTGAGGGAAATGCACCGTACGAATTAGCTAACGACTGAATTCTGGTCCTGAGCTCATCCGCAAACAACACATTTCCTGTGTACGTACACGATGGCGATCGCGTCGCCATCGGCACACAGTTTCTCTGCCCCCTCGAATAACCTACTCTTCTTACAACCCCTTGCGATACGGGTCGGGCCTAAATTCCCGTCTCGGGTCCTGGACAGACCTGCGATAGCCTGCCGGTTAAACCCCTCTTCCGATGGCGAGCTGGTGTACGAGCTTAATTACAGCCATGGCCGCCGTGTGGGTTCATTTCCTGTGTACGTCACGCTGCCGGTGGACGCGGTGGGGCCCACCGCGCAAACCATGAGGCGGAAGAAGGCGATGGCGCAATCGTTCCGGGCGCTAGCGGCCGCGGGTGTGGAGGGAGTGGTGATGGAGGTTTGGTGGGGGCTGGTGGAGAGAGAATTTCCAAGAATTTATGACTGGCGAGGGTATCTGGAAATTGTTCTATTGGCTAAGCGCTTTGGGCTGAAAGTACGGGCGATGATGGCGTTCCATCAGTGCGGGTCGGATCCGGCGGATCCCAGCTGGTTGGTAACTAATAACTATCTCTAAATTCAATTTTACCTCTATGTTCCCCCCATTTTTTCTGAATAAGTTGCATGCTTGCAACGTATTGTAGCTATTTAGTTGAAGATCTGTAAATGACGTTTGAGGCAAATTCGTCAACACCCTTGGAAAAACTTATACGGACTTCTGATGGCTTTTTATGATATGCATGTTAATTTATGTGCCCTGATTCTGACCTAAGTGTAATTGTGGAGTAGTATTCCTTCTGCTAAGTAGAGTTTCCGGAAATTATAGATTATTTAGCTAATGACAATGATGCAGTGGCTGAATCTGGATTCGGTCTTAATGTATTATGCAATTGGATGATTGACAGATTTGTTAAGGTCTTTGTGGTGTACCAAATATCTACCTAGTGACAGATTGAATATTATGACGGGCAGCCAGGCTCTGGCATTCTGAAAGCATGTCAACTTATGATTCTTAGACAGTGCCCACCTGAAAACCTGCTCCATTGCTGTTGGTTAGTTTGGGCTTTCATGAAACCCACTTTCGAGAGCTTCTTGAAAGTCGTGGGACATTTCCTACGGATGTTGATTGTTGGACTTGTTCGTGGAGATTTTCAGCTCTTTTTTCCTTACACTGCATGTATGTTTGGTATGATTAAATTTATTGGAGTTTGATATGATGCCTTATCCCAACAGAACTGCGAAATACGTGCACATCCACTGACAAATGCTACTGTCTTTAAATTTCGTTGAAACATAGTTGGGAGAGAATTGTCATTTTATCTGATTCTTTTCTTAGCATTAATTTGATGGATGATCATTTTCATGCAGTGAATTTTATTGAAATTTTTGCAGTTGTCATTAGTGATTCAGTTGCTGGATTGACTTATTCTATGTTGATTTGTATTGAACTGGAATTCTTAGTAAATCTTCTGAATCTAAGTGTTGCATATCTTGCAGAAAGCAATTCAAGTTTCTTCAGAGACACCTGATAATATTTAGATGATCAACTTGGTATTTTAAGTACTAGGAATAATTCTGCTAAGGAATCCTGTTTTGCGTCGTTTGGAACAAATTAATCATCCTGTGCTCTAACTGCTCATATTTATTTTCAATTTCATTTGCCTCTTAATTGAGTAATATGGTATTACTTGTCATATTCTCTTTCATTAAGGTTCAAAATCAAGTCTTGTAGTGTTTAATCAGAGCCTCCATCCCTTTTTACTGTAAACCATTGGAGGTCTTCTAGAGGACCAGGTAGGTTATAAGGATGTCCATTAATAGAATTTTACTCCGGAAAGCCCCGACCAAAGTGAAGGAGCCTGTATTTGGCTGATTGCTGCAGAACAAAATCTGTTTGGTTCCAAGATGAAAAATGAATAGGATCCTTGTTTTCAATTCACAAATGGCTGATAACTTGGACCTGGAAAATAATTCTTTCTTTTAAGCAGCGAAATGGTCTTAACGAAACCGATTAGGGAGGGTTGAGTTGAGAAATGAGAAGCAGGAATGCAGTTCTTCATATTCACTGATCTAATGAAGAGAACAAGGATTTATGAAAGTCCTATCCTATACAGGAAAGTAAATCACATGTAAGATCAGGACATCCAATTCCACTCGCAAATTGCATTTGCATTGGGCTTATTTTGTTAACTTAAGTATAATAACTAGCAATTTTTCCTAACAGCTTACACTTAACTCAATGGGTTGCTTTGGTTTGAATGTGAGTTTGTTTGATCTTCAGTGGATGTGATTTGGCACAAATTTTGAATTTTCTTCTTGTTTTCTTTTATACTTTCCTTTCCTTACTGGATCTCACTTTCATTCTTTTATTTTGGCAAGGATTCCTCTCCCTCTATGGGTGCTCGAAGAAATGGATAAAGATCCAGATGTAGCATATGTTGATAGATTTGGGAGGAGAAATATGGAATATATTTCTTTAGGATGCGATATTTTACCCATTCTAAATGGACGATCACCTATTCAAGCATATGCTGATCTCATGAGGAGCTTCAGAGAAACATTCAGATCATTTCTTGGTGGTGTTATAACGGTAAGAATGACTTTCCTAATGGGCTTCATCAGCTGTTTTTATTTATTTGTTCTTACTATGTGATGCCTCGGTTGCGAGATGCCATTTTCACATTGCCTATTTTCAGGGGATTCAAGTTGGTTTAGGTCCTGGAGGTGAATTAAGATATCCGTCATGCCCTTCTCAGAAGCTTACATGGGCTTGGCGCCCTCGTGAACTTGGTGAATTTCAATGCTATGATAAGGTAACCTTTTTATAGATTTTCTGAACATGGCACAGCCTTTTTTCCAATCTTTTTCACTGAGTTTCATAGTATAATATTCTTTATTCAATTTGACAGTATATGCTTGCATCTCTGAATGCCTGCGCCCGTGAAATAGGAATGCGTGAATGGGAAGGCAGAGGGCCCATTGGTGCCTCTGATTTAATGCAAAATCTTGAAAATACAGAATTTTTCAGAGATGATGGTGCTTGGAGGACACCATATGGGGAGTTCTTCCTTCAGTGGTACTCAGATATGCTGCTTCAACATGGGGAAAGGATTTGCAGAGAAGCTGAAACTATTTTCAGGGGTAATGAAGTTAACATGTCTGGTAGACTGGGTGGGATTTATTGGCATTATGGCACACAATCTCATCCATCTGAGCTAACATCTGGATACTACAACACCTCAATTAGAGATGGACTTCTACCAATTGCTCGCATTTTTGGTAGGTATAATTTTACACTGTGTTGTTCGTGTTTTGACGTACGGGACACTGAAGAACAGCAGACTAATCCTGTTAGTAAGCCGGAAAGTTTTCTTAAACAACTTCTGCTGGTTGCACGAGTTTGTGACATTCCATTGGGGGGAGAAAATTCTTCTAGGAACTTGGACGATGAATCATTCAAACAGGTATTGAAAATGTCCAAGTTATACTCAGATGGAATACAAACACCTTCGTTTTCTTTCAACTTAGTTAGAATGGACAAAAGTTTGTTTGAATATCGTAATTGGGTAAGTTTTACAAGTTTTGTAAGACAAATGTCGAATGTCAAAATGTTTCAAGCCGGCTTAGATTTTGGTGGCGGCGACACGACCCTCTCTTCTCCTTCTGCATTTTTTGCTGGGGCTATTCTTGCTTCCTAGGAAGATACTTCATTCCAGATTTTATGGATTGATCTTTCCATGCCACAAAGCCACTGAGTTAACTACATACAATATCAGCATTTCTGATGTATTACTACTATAATCTTCTTCTTCTTCATCAACCATATATTGGTTCTAGATTTGTAATTTTTCTAATGATTATTTTCTGATCTTTGAGTCAATCATTGGTTTCACTGTCTGACTCCATTTGCCAATTGGTAAAACTCAAGCCTGTTACTTTTTTAATATTTTTTTAATGAAAAGAGCTTGTTACTTCTTTTTAATGGATTGGAAGTTAGATTAATTTTCTCTGTCGCCTCCCCCCAAAATTAGGAAGAATCTTCAAACTTTAATGAAGGTGTTTGTGCAATTTTGCGAATTGTTGGGCGTGACAAGACGCTCAAGCGCCAATTTGTGTAAAAAAATGTAAAAATCTAACTTCTAAAATCAAAACGAAAATGGGAACTAAATTCGATCGTCAGTTCTAATATCCTAAACGATATAACACCAAGAACAAAAGGAATTAAATTGAAATTCATATGAATAAATCCCTAACATGATTTGTATTTTTAACAAAACGTAGAAGATTTACAATGATTCAGAAACTAATAAAAATCAAAGATTGAAAGTTGTGCTTGAATATGAAAAATCCTAATTGAAATAAATTTGATTGCTGAGTTGTGCAGAGAATTGTGCAATGCTTTTTTGTGCAGAATTGTTGATGATGATTTATGATCTCTTCTATCTCTGTTTCTCGTTCCTTTTATTTCCTCATGGGGAGTTTTCCCATGTTTGCACGTCTTGGTCCACGTCCATCTGCTTTAACTGTTTTGGCGCTCACCTTGCTTCCTCTACGGACTGGGTTTGATTATCAATGAGTCTGGACCTTTCACTGACTGGGCTTCTCGCAATTCTCTGAAATGGGCTAATTATTTTTAGCACCAACAAATGTCTCTGCAAGCATGTGGCCTGGTAGGCCATTTGCTTGTATTTTAATTGATTTGAAAACTGTATTATATACAAACAATGAGGTCCAAGTTAATTGGACCATGTCTTTGGGGACGGAGAAACAGGAAAATCCCAGCTCTTCAAATCACAGTAAGATCATCCTCACGCTTCTCCTTCAGAATCCCTAAACCTCTTTTCCAAAACTCCTTGTTCATGTCGATTTACCTGCCAATTCTTTGCAGTTTGCAGTTTTCACCATTGTACGTCACTCATCCGTTGCTCACGCCATCGTCGCTGCTCCTTTGCCCATCGCTCTACCATGACCAGAATTTGACAGAGGAAACCCAGCCATATGCCATTTACGAGCATCATTGGATGACATTTGAAATCCTTGACTTGACGATGATGGCGGTTCTATTGATGCTCGTTGTACATGAAATTCTTTCCTTTTTACCTCTTCCATCATATCTCTTTGATATCTATCTCCTTGGACATTCGTCTGGCATGCTGTTTGAATGACTTGAATCCCTCTTTGATCGGGATTCTGTGCTCCACTAAATTCTGATCTAGTCCAGGCATGTCTTTGTATGTCCAGGCAAAACAATCTTCAAAATCCCTTAACAGATCTATCAAATCCCTCTTAATCCCACCTTCCAACAGTGCGCTGATGAATATTACCTTTGAGTTATCTAGAGTCCCCACATTTATTTCTTCCCATGGATCTTGGACTTCGTGTGCGCCATCCTCCATTTGATTTGGCGTCATTATTAGCTCATATAGCTGGAGTTTGCCCTCTTCATCGCTATCGGACTATTTCTGTTCCGAACGCTTCATGTCCCAATTCTTTGAACTTGTCTAACATTTGTTGCACGTGTAGTTTGTGAATCGCGGCTGCAGCTACCTCTTTCTCTTCATTGCTGAGCTTAATCATCAATCTCCTCCACCATGGGTTGTATCACTGGCCTATAAGACACAATGACAGTAGGTTTGAGGATTTTATCAAGGATTAGGTTGGGAGTCGAGTTTTCCATATATATTGTCTTTAAATCCTCGGTGTTTGAGCTCTGAATTTTTATAGGTTCAAAATCTCCATTATAGTATCGGGCTTCAACCGTGCTTGTATTGGCTTGGAATGGCTGTGTGTCAGCTTCCACAATTTTTACTTCATCTCCCTTCCAAAATAACAGCAACTGGTGCATTGAAGAGGGGATGCATTGGTTGGCATGGATCAATCCTTTTCCAGTAAAGCCTGAAAATTAGCATAAGAGTTTACTAAAAAAAAATGCACATAGAGAAGATAAACTCCCCACTGTGACATTGGCTGGGAACACTCATATGGTTTTGGTTGGCTCTCCTGTGAAAGTGGATACCGACACCTCAGTAGGTATAAGATCTTCTTCTTTCTTCTCCAAATTTCCCAACATTCTTACAGGCAGTACATTAATCGTCGAGCCATTGTCAATTAGTATCCTTGACACTGACTTTCCATTCAAGTGAGCTTTAATGTACAGTGGTCTGATGTGCTTCGTCATTTCTGGGTAGGTTTCTCTATTATCACATGTTTTGGCTTGCTCGAGAGTTCTCCTTTTATGACAACACCTGAACTCCCTTCCGAATTTTCAATTTCTCTTTTATCCAGCTTCTCTGAATCGTGATTCACTGTCTTCTATTTGTCATCATTCCACTGCCTAAAATCTTCTGGCAATATCACCACCCCTGTATTGCAATCTACTGATATGTGAAATTTCTCTACGTGAAAATCGATTGTTCTGCTTCCTTGGGTGTCGTCTTCACTACTCGAATAATTACTGCTCTTGTCTTCAGTAGATTTTCTGCAAAAACTTGGATTTACTAGCCACTGCCCATGTGATTTCTCGTCTAGCAGCTGCTCTTTCTCTAAGCATTCTCCTTTTTTGTGTTCTGGTGAGTGCTTTAGGGAATTTCTTGTGTCGGATTAATTTTCACATATCATCAACTTCATTACTGGATGGAAGGACAAACCTGGGTTTGTTATGATGTTCTATTACTTTTGCCCCCGAGACATCTCTCTAGGCTTATGTTTCTTCAGCTGGTTACGCTCTCCATAAGTGTTCTTTGGTGGTGATCTGGGGCAGTAACCCTTTTTTTTCTGGAATTATCTTGGTGTTCGATGGCCCAAATTGTCTGAGTAATAAATTTTCTTTGTTCTCCTGAGGAAATATGGGCTCCTTGACCAGTTGGCCGTAGATCCACCTATATTTCCTGGAATTTCCTTTTGGATGTGCTTTGTTGTGAATCTGCCATAGTTTGTGCGGGTTTCAAACATTTGTCCTGTGGGAATCCAACGGGTCTTCACTTTCATCTTGCTCGCAGTATGTTTCTCATTCAAGAATTCTCTTAAATATGTGGTGTTCACATTTATGAAAGCTACTGGATGAAATGGATCTTCATCTACGGCCATGGAATCTTGTTCTCTGGGAATTTCAACACTCCCTTGTTGATTCTCTCATGCAGAACATTTTTAAAGGTCCAACAAGATTTTGTAGTGTGATTATATGAATCATGGTACTTACAGTAGTCGCGTCCTTTTGTCTCTTTCGTGGAAGGTGCTTTGTGGTCAGACGGGAAGGTAATGAACATCTCTTTTACCAGATAGTCAAAAATCTCATCAGATTTCGAAACATCGAATGTGTATTGCATGTCCTTAGCAGACAGCGCGCTATTTTTCTTTTCTGGCTCCTCTGTTTTCTTCTTGAGTAGGGGACACGTATATGAGCCATTAGTACGAAGTTCTGCAAGAGCTACCTCTTCTATTTCTTGATAGTATGAACCTACTGTTGTTTTCCTTTTGTGAGCTTCCTCTTTCAGCAGTTCTTCGTATTCTGCCACTTTGGAACATAATTCGAAAAAATCCCTGAACTCCATGCCTTGAATTTTTTCCTTAGTTCAAAATCTAGTCCCTTCGATGCCATTTTTACGAATTCAATTTCTGGTAGAAAAACTTTGCATCTATTTTTATTTTTTTAAACCTGTCCATGAACGTATCCACAGACTCACCCTTCTTTTGAGTAATTCTAGATAAATCAGCGATACATATCTCAGGTTCCGTGTGCTAGAATTGTGTATGAAATTTTCGTTCCATTTCTTGCCATGTGAGGACGGAATTCCTTGACAGCAATGTGTACCAGGTTAATGTCGTACCTGTGAGTGTGCTAGGAAACAACATGAGTTTCAAATTTGCAAAATTCTTCAGCTTTGCCAACATCCCGCACTTGATGGTGAATTTGGAAATATGCTCCACTGTGGACTGCCCTTCTTCTCCAGAAAACAATCTGAAATCTGGGATTTTATATCCTATAGGATAGGGTTGTTGTGGTCAATTGTCTCAGGATATGGTTTGTGTAATTCAGGGCGGCCGATTACTCTTAATGCTGGTCCATACAGCTCCTGCACAGTTTCTCTCACCATATCTAGATTAATCATACCCGCGTTTCTGTTTTGGAGGGGATGGTTGTAGAGTTGTGCCCCCCGCGCTTGATAAACCCCATTATCAATGTTGAATCCTGTGTTCCCAACTGGGAATCTTACACCTTCTTCGTACAGAGCGGGTTGATTCATGGGATTAGTCACACTATATGGCTGCTGGAGATGGTGCCTTGAGTTTTCACTTCCATTTCCCCTCGCCATTATGGGGCTCCTCTGGAAAACAGCTGCATCTCTCCGATGAGGGGGCGTGTACCTTTCTTCAAGGCCTGAGGGAGTCGGGACAGAGCGGCGAGTTTCGCCTGCTCTAGAACTCCCTACCTTGGTCCATTTCCTTATGTTGAAAACTCTCCTGATTTGTGGACTGGATAGTGTGGCTCACCACTGCTTTCACGTAAGCCAAAATTCTCTCAGCCATCATCTTGGAAGCCTCCTCCATGTCAACAACATTCTTTTCTGGAACTTCCCCCTGAGGATCGACAGTTTGTTTGGCTGCTACATGACCATGGGATTGGCCTTCAATACGGTCCACCATATTCTGAACAGACATCTCATGATGTTCTTCATCTGCTGGGAGTTCTTCCAAACGGCATGTTGTTAGCTTTTTTGTTTTTGTCAGTATGCTCTCTTCTTTTAGGCGGCATATCGATGTCCCACCGTGCGTGCCAAATTTTGTTTGTGCAATTTTGCGAATTGCTGGGCATGCCAGACGCTCAAGCGCCAATTTGAGTAAAAAATGTAAAAATCTAACTTTTAAAATCAAAAACGAAAATAAGAACTAAATTCGACCGTCAGTTCTAATCTCCTAAACGATATAACACCAAGAACAAAAGGAATTAAACTGAAATTCATATGAATAAATCCCATAACATGATTTGTATTTTCAACAAAAACGTAGAAGATTTACAATGATTCAGAAACTAATAAAAACCAAAGATTGAAAGTTGTGCTTGAATATGAAAAATCCTAATTGAAGTAAATTTGATTGCTGAGTTGTGCAGAGAATCGTGCAGTACTTTTTTGTGCAGAATTGTTGATGATGATTTATGATCTCTTCTATCTGTGTTTCTCGTTCCTTTTATTTCCTCATGGGGAGTTTTCCCATGTTTGCACGTATTGGTCCACGTCCATCTGCTTTAACCGTTTTGGCGCTCACCTTGCTTCCTCTACGGATCGGGTTTAATTATCAATGGGTCTTTACCTTTCACTGACTGGGCTTCTCGCAATTCCCTGAAATGGGCTAATTATCTTTAGCACCAACGGAAGGCCTATGCTTGCGAGTTGAGGTCTGGTTTTTAAAAAATAATTTTCCTGGTTTTACTAAGGTGATCTTGAATTCGATCCCTTCGGTTGTTTGGGTTGCCCTTTGGATCGCATGGCTTGGACTTGAGGAACGATTTGAAGTTACTCCAAATTTTAAAATTTGAGCTCAACACATTAAATGGAAAAATAACTCCGTTTGATGTTTGAAATCTATTATGTATCAGAAATCCTTACTTCCAAATATATCAATTTGAATCCGATGAATCTCAAACTCAGTTAATTTTTGCAAATATAATGATGTTAACTGGTAGAGAAATCCATTTTAGAATACTTGCTCAAAACAAAAATTCATAGATTTATTGCGTGCATGCAACCTAAGGTTTTATTTGTCAATCAACATTTCTTTCAATTTCTTCACAATTTGTAGAATAGAATATAAGATGGGAGTCGCATACGGCGTAATCTAACAACATCATATTTACGCTATAGACTCGATCTTATATTTAATAGAAATCCAATTCACGTTATCGACAAATGATTTGGTAGATTACAAATTTATTTTTTGCAAGGGTAGAAAGTTGTTGAGAAGGTGATTCTTATTTGCCCAAAATTTTCTATAAACCCATAAAAAACCAAATGAATCACTTTCCGGGGATTTTTTTTCCTTGGAAACATGTTTTCTATTAAAAATATCTAATAACATGTTAATAAATTGTACTACTAGTTTTTAAATTTTTTTGTTACTATTATTTTCACCATATGAAATAAAGTGTAAAAATAAGGTGAATGAGTTCTTTTCACCAAGTTAGGATACTTCGGATGTGAATTTAAACTAGGAGTGTTTCTTATTTATCAACCATATTTGTGGAATTTGAATTCAAGATAATCGATTTTATTATTCCTGGTTTATCCGATTTTGATTTGTAAAATTAAATCGATTGCTCCAGTCATTTTTTGAAGAATTTATCATGATCACTTTGTCTTAAGTGAATTTTTTTATTCTTAACTTTTGTAATAATATTAATATTATTATTGCTGTTGTTGTTAGTTCTATCAATTTTTTTGAAATTATAAATATCAAAATTTTACTAATTTTATCAACAAGTTATTTCATATGGTTTATCATAATTTTTTTTAACCATTTTGACGTTATATATATCAAAGCATACAAATCCAAAAGTTTATATTAAATTGGAATGGACAGAGTTTTAACCCCCGCGGTCAAAGCCCGGCCTGTTAATCAGTTATAATTGGACAAAAAATTAAAATAAATAATCAGCAATTTTGAAACAAAACAGAGTGTTCCGGAATCCAGCTATGCAATTTCACCTTTTGGCTTTTGGACTCCACCTTTGACTCTTCTGCTTCTGCTTCTGCTTCAGCTTCACTCTCTCTGTCAGACACTCATCGCCACCCACTGCAACTGCAGCGCCGGAGGCGAGACGACTGAGGTCGGCGGCAGAAGGAAGTGTGAAGCACGAATTCCGTATTTTTCTACCAGATTCTTGCTTGATTTCATTCTAATTGCCAGTGCTACCTTTTCTGTTCAATCTTTAGTTTGTCTTGATCGCAGATGTAGGACCAGTTGATGCTAAATCCTATGCTGTTATGATACGCCATTCCCGGTGAGGATTCAATCAGGGTACCTGTTTGGTGTGAATTTTTGTGGCTTGGTTTGCTTCCATTCTGCATTACAAATATGTACGGATTACTTCTTGAGAGTTGAAGTAAAAACGTAGTCTTGATACTTTTGGAGCATGTTTGTTCATTCATACTTTTAATAAGCCAGGTGTTAGTAATTGAGGCACATTTAGAATTGCTGTTTGTGTTTCTTGTCTTCTGCAGGTGCTCTTTAGTAGGGTCTATATCATGGTTTTGAAGATGTTCAAGGATGATCCATAATGCTAGCTCAAGGACCTCTTTAGTTTACGATTGCAGCATTATCTCCATCTGAGTACAGAGCCTAGAAAAATGCCATGTGATAACAGTTGTCTTGATTATTTCATGAGATGTTAATAGTGAAGCATATGGTAATTCACCATGTGGCTGGCAATGCATCCGGTTAAAACCCGTTACCATATTTGCTGGTGCCTGTTGTTTGGATATGTTTATGTAATTGTTCTCTCTCAATCATTCCGGCGGTGTGATGGACACTCATTCATGTTGGGAGGAACATATGATAGATTTTCACCGGGTGAAACTCAAACCACGGCCATTACCCAGTTTCAAAAATCCGGTTTTTTTAACCTTTTTGATAATTACCTTTCTTGTGAGGACTTGAAAGGAGTCGGTTCTTTCAATACCACCTGTTTACTTGATTCAGATCTGTATATGAATTCTGATATTTATGTAGTTGGCACCGGAAATCTGGAGATACTTCCTTATGTACAAATTGTTTGTCCAATAGCAGGATGTACCATAAGTTTTAATTTATCGGGCAATGTCAAAGTTGGTCAAAATGCTTCCGTAGTTGCTGGAACTATTGTTTTTTCTGCTCTCAGCCTGGCTTTGGAATTTAACTCTTCTCTGAATACCTCGGCATTAGGCGGATTACCACCTTCTCAGACCAGTGGAACACCAGTTGGCTATGATGGAGGGGGAGGAGGGCATGGTGGGCGGGGTGCATCCTGTCTGAAAACTAATGTCACAAACTTCTGGGGTGGAGATGTCTATTCATGGTCAACTTTATCTAAGCCATGGGCTTATGGTAGTAATGGTGGTGGCACGTCAGATAACCACAAACTGGGAGGAAATGGAGGTGGGCGTGTTTCGCTTGATGTGAAGGATGTTCTTCATATAAATGGATCTGTACTGGCCGAAGGTGGGGATGGAGGTTCACTTGGAGGTGGTGGATCAGGTGGAAGTATTGTTGTCCAAGCTCCAAAACTGTGAGTAAGCTTCCTGCTTATTTTTACACTTCTGATGTCACTGTATCTGTATTATCTGGGCTTTCTTGTTAAATCTTGATTGTGAATAGTTTTACATGTCCCATCTCACGTAAGTTGCAGACCTCTAATCATATTCTGTGAAATATTTTTGGAAAACATCCATTTTGCAATGTCAGTCTCATGATATCAATTAAGTGCTATCCTCAGGTGTATCGGAACTTCACGATTTCTTTTTAAACATGTAGTTCTTTTTGTGTCATATTTTACCAACAGGACCACAAGCTGTTATGGCTAACACTTCAATGAAAAAAATGTTTCTCTCAGCCTTGGATTTCAGAAATCTGAAGTTTTGTTTCAGAACTTCACTTGGGCATTATATGCTCCTGCCATTTCCCAAAGTGCTAATATCAATACCTCAGGATTAAATGGCTTTCACACTCTTCTCGGAAGTGATGGCAATTATAAGAGTAATTGATAGTCTTATGATATTCTTATTTCTTGCTTGGTATTTACCTAATGTTTCCCGAAGATTCTATTTCTTTAGGTGGCAATTACACTATAAAATTGTTAGTTTTATACTGTATGAGTAGTTGCTGATCAGCTTTGACCTAACAGGAAGGGCTTTGGTATTATCAGTGCAGCTGGTGGGCGAGGACGAGGTGGAGGTGGAGGTGGTAGGATATCAATGAACTGTTACAGCAAACAAGAGGATGTCAAAGTCACAGTGCATGGTTCATACACATCCATCTATCTCTTGCATGTCTATTGCAGATGATAATATCCGATTGTTTGTTTAATACTCTAGCATTTTCATGATAGTTTAGACTCCTTTTGTTGTAGATTGTTTTAAGGTAATGATTTTGACATATTGATGGAAAGGCAATTGCAAAAACTTGTAAATTCGTAATTCAGCTGTTTGATGAATTTTGGTGTACTTAATTACTAATTCTCTTACTTCGTGAGAGTCATTATACTCGTACTTGGTTAAAGCCGTATGATATTTTCTTTTGAGTATCATTTGTGTTATTTATTTGGCCTCCTTTTTATAATGAGACTGGATGATATGCTTTCAACTAGTATTACCTTTGTATAGACAACCCGTAATACTTCGTATATAATGGAAAGAGAATGGCCTGCAATACGTGTACTCCGGAAAATTTAGCATTTTTGTCCTGTAAGTTGGCTTGTTTTTCTCTTAATCCTGAAAATACAAAGCTTGATCTTAGTTCAGTAACTTGATTTCTTTTCCTTTTTTAGTTTTGATCCTTCTTTCATTGAAAGTCATTAAACTTATCGAATATTGCTTATTTTGCACCGATGCTCTCTTATGTGGTCAATGTGACAAGAATTAAATATAAGTTATCTATTAGTAAAAAAAACAAAGAAGAAAAACAAAGCAACACAGAATATTCACAATTTGAGGAAATGAAGTTTGTCGTTTTAAAATTTTTCTTATTTTCCAGTACTAGATTTTAATATGTGTAATATAGGTTTAATTCCAGCCTTTTGAGTCATATAGGAGAGGATCAGTGCTAAGTAACCAATATTTGAAAGGATCAGTAGCTTCTGATGAAAAAAGGCAACAAAAAATTCCGAGTTACTGGACTAAGACCAACTTTGACAATTTATCGGTCTAAGAGCTAAAATAGACCAAATTACATGATTAAAATGCTAATTTCCCCCTTATACCCCGAACCTGTTGCATTCAAGTTATACCTTGGACATAGAGAACAGGATGCTAGAAGGCTCATTTTACAGGTTGGATAGTTTCTGTTAATTTCTTGAAATTTATTGAATACATAGAGTCATGGAAAGTGGTTGCTACTCCTAAATTTTGATGTTTTTCTTTGCACAATTCATTTTAATCCGTTCGAAGGTTTAAATGACTTTGGTTTCATTATTGGCATGCATCATTGATCCGTCCACTATGCGTAATGTTATTACGGCAATATGTCCCTTTTTCATGTAAAAATATTACTTTAAGTGACAAGTTTTGGTGCTAGTTTTGCCGGAGTCTCCTGATTCATTTGTTTGCTATGTGGTAGGTGGGTACAGTAATGGCTGTTCGTGGAATGGCGGGGCGGCAGGTACTTACTTCGATGCATCTGTGCTGAGTTTACGCGTTGACAATGACAATGTGACCACGGAAACAGAAACCCCTTTGCTGGATTTTTCTACTAGTCCGTTGTGGACAAATGTTTATATTGAGAATAATGCAAAAGTTTTGGTTCCACTCCTTTGGACAAGAGTTCAGGTCCTCAATCATACTCTTTCCCCAGCATATGCAATGTTTTAGAGTGTATACTTGCAAGAAATTGATAGTTTTTCCATGGAAAATGGTGTGCAGTTGTACAGATCTATGTGCATATGCTTTAACACACCTTTTTATGGATATATAAATGTATACATGTGCACGCAGAAACAAACAGACGAACAACTTATCTACTAACTGGATATGGATTCACTCTTGTGCAATTAATCCCTCAATCTTACAAAGCAGCTTATGAATTTCTCTGAAGTATTAGTCTGATTTATGTTACAGATCTTTGGATTCTCCATGCATAAATAATGGAAAATGTGTCTTCTTTTTACAATGGGCTATGCTCATGACCACATTCGACATTTACCAAGCATCAGTGTGCCAGTCATTATTTTGGTAATGATTAAGTTTTAAAGTTTTTTGAAACTTATCATTTTGAAGGTGAGAGGTCAGATAAGCTTGTACAATGGAAGCAGCATAATCTTTGGATTGCATGATTTTCCGGTATCAGAATTCGAGCTTGTTGCAGAGGAACTTCTAATTAGTAATTCCATAATAAAGGTAACGGAGTTACTCGTGTTGTGTATCGTTTTACAATTGCTGAACGCAGCAGTTTTTTGATTAGTTTATATCATCATCAATATGCACTACATGATCCCTAAATTGGTAATTTAAGCCTTGATACATTATATTTCTGAATGTTCATCCATATAAGTTGACATCATTAGATAATAAGAAACACCGAATGAGGTGCCATTTGCACCAATAACATGCTTTTGTTTTCTTTTTTCCTTTTTTTCTTTTGAAATGTGACAAACATAATGTACATAGACAGCTAGGCTACAGCAGACTAGTGTGTGTGTTGGGTTGAATAGTAGACGTGTTTCAAATCTCGGTAAATCAGGTTCCTTTCCTGGAAAATCTCACTATTTTAACCCCGACCTTCTGCTAAAAGTGTTATTTCTTGAATGGAAAACTATGATGATCTCAATATTCATTAATGTTTTTTTTCCATTTGCTAAATTGAAAGCCGTTATCATGGCATTAGCCCGAATTGGTGTTCCATTGAGCTTGTGACACATCTGGGGATCATTTTGTTGCAGTTCCACATAACTTTGACCGAATTCTTGAGCGAATTAGGTCTTTTACCTTGGAAAGTAGCACGGTTATGGGTGGATGGTTTATTTATTTGGAAGAGAGGAGAAAGGTGAACAGGCATTGACATAGTTTGGTGAAAGCAATATGTGTCTTTTATTTGAGAGGAAGGAAATTTTATTCAGTTATGGAAATACATCAAAATTTGGGTTGCAATGAGGATATTACTGCGTAATGCCTAACAAAAAACCCTTTTTTTAATGGGTTAGGAGTCCCTGTTGGATTAATAAATATCCTGTGAAGAGGACATGATAATTATAAATGTATATGTTATTACACTGGTAAATATCGTTTCTTGAAAGAAAAATATAAGTTAATAATTGTACAACTATGGATTCAAGTAATATATGTTTTGAAATTTGAGTGACTAAAATATTTGACTCAAATTGCTTGTACATGTCCTAATGTTTAGATCCCAGCATACAATCATATTTTTTGGTTAGATTTTGTTCCAATGTATCCATACATGATCAGAATTTATAAACCGTTACCTTGTTAATAACCTGTTACAGGAACCACTATGTATGCAACAAATATGCCTCATGCTGTTAATAACCTCTTCAAAATTTATTATAACTGTTATTGTGTTAATAATCGTTATTATAACATTTCATTGCCTTTCTTTGCTGTTACCTTTATTCGGTGTGATTCTTTTTGGAAGACCTTTTGAAAATTTGCATATAGTCCATGAGATAAGAAATACATTCATACCATCTTTGGCTGGTTGATTATTACAAGACTCAATGTATAGTAACACATATTTTTTTTTGTTTTGTGTCAATGAAGGTCTATGGTGCTTTTAGGGTATCTGTAAAAATGTTACTCATGTTAAACTCTCAAATCCGAGTTGACGGTGGTGGAAACTCAGATGTTGCTGTCTCTGTTCTTGAAGTAAGAAATCTTGTTGTTCTGAAGGTAATAATTAAATGTTGTGTCTTTAACTTGAGAGGCGTCTGTTCATTGTGGATCATGCAATCATAGTTCCTCTCTCCACTCCAAATAATTTGTTGCAGGATAACTCTGTCATCAGTTCAAATGCAAACTTGGGTCTATATGGTCAGGGTCTTTTACAGCTAAGTGGTCAGGGTGATGCTATCAAAGGCCAAAGACTTTCCTTGTCACTTTTTTATAATATTACCGTAAGTTATGGATACTAGAATGTGATTTCCTTATTTTATTTGTTCTACTGCTCAAGTTTCACGAGACCAGGTCTCTATTTCCTTTATTATACTGAGCAGCTATCTGGCTACAAACAAGTCTGAAGATTGAAACAGGTCTTGTATAAATAAAAATGTTTTATCGGTGTTTTAGCAGGAAATAAGGTTGAGTCTTAACTTTCAGGTTGCCACTTTCTTAATCCCTCTTGTATTCTTGTGAATTACTGATTTCTCACGGGCTTCTTTAACTTCATCTGATTTGGTAGGGCTACCATTGATATTATTTATGAGTCGTATATCTCAGTCTCCTCAGCCTTTGAAACTTTATGCAATTTTTAGAATAGGTATACACACCTGTTGTGCATAATTTTATGTATAGCTGCTGTTTTACTTGAAACGTTTAAGCTCCTTTCATTGAACTATGGCTTCTTTCCAGGTTTTAAGCCGTTAAAAAATGTTGGCATAATATTTTTACATCTGAAAAGATTACTGGCGTTCTCTCTTCTTACGTTAACTTCTTCATTTTCATTGATCATCTTTCTATTTCTTGAATTTAAGTATCCACGCTTTCCATTCTTCAAAAACCTCTTATGCTAGGTTGGCCCTGGATCTTTACTGCAAGCTCCATTGGATGATGATGACAGTAGAAGCTTGTAAGAAAATTGGATACATTTGATTGCTCTTGATTATTCTCTACTATATGCAATTTCAGTCACATTTTATTAATGTTATAGGGTGACTAGTTCTCTTTGTGGGAGTTCGACTTGCCCAATTGATCTGATAACTCCGCCTGATGATTGTCATGTTAATTACACATTGTCGTTCTCTATGCAAGTAAGTGTAATAATCTTTTTCCATCAACTCTATCATGCAGCTACTTTTATGCTTGTGGTGCTGTTAAGCCTGAGACACCGTTTACGAGATGCCAACTTCCTTCATTATCCATGCCAATCAATTTGTACTTCTGAAATAACAGCCTGTGGATGCTCTTGGGCATGAAATTTAGTCATTAAATTGACGATTCTGCTCTGCATTGACTTTGTTACATTATAGAGTCTAGATTATGCAATATGAGCTGGCACTACGACTTCTTCTTAGATAGCAATATGCCTTTAGGAATAATCACATCACTTGTGCAGACACTTAAGATTCCAGGATTTGACCGTGTAAACGTCCAACCATCATTAAGTGTATGACGATTATGCAAATCTGTAATCATATAATGTTTCCAATATTAGACTTTCTGTTTACACTAACGTCCTGTGGATGTAAGTTGTCCAAACATCTACTAATGCTCCTTTCGCAGGTTTGTCGTGTTGAAGATATTCTGGTGAATGGAACTATAAAAGGAAGTGTTGTTCACATTCACAGGGCAAGGACCATCATTGTGGACACTAATGGCACAATTACAGCATCAGAATTAGGTATATATCTTGACTCTGGCTAGTCAAATGGCTTAATTTGTTTTCTGTTGAAATGATGGTATCTTAGCCCTTTTACGTCGACCACTCTCTTACATTCTAGCATTGAGATTTATGAGGCCTTATGTATGAAAAAAATCTTCATCATTTCTCATAATATGGCATGCTTCACAGGTTGTAAAACTGGTGTTGGGAGGGGGAACTATACAAATGGGGCTGGGGCTGGTGCCGGACATGGGAAAAAAATCTTCATCATTTCTCATAATATGGCATGTCTTCACAGGTTGTAAAACTGGTGTTGGGAGGGGGAACTATACAAATGGGGCTGGGGCTGGTGCCGGACATGGTGGGCGAGGTGGATCTGGATTTTTCAATGGTATTATGAGTGAAGGCGGCTGCAAATATGGGAGTGCTGATCTTCCTTGTGAGTTGGGTAGTGGGACTCAGAGTGTTAATAAATCTGACGGATATGTGGCTGGTGGTGGGATAATAGGTCAGCATTTTAACTCTTCCTGACTCTCGGGTTTCATTTATTGTCCTGAAGATTTACCTATTATCTTTCATACTTATTAAAGAAGAAGTTGTTTATACTCGCTTGCAGTGCTGAATTGCATTTCTAAAAGGCTTTTACGTCCCAGTAATTTTATTAATTTTATTGCTCAAGAAGTTATATAAATTATCCCATATGGTTTTGTAAGTCAAATCTTTTTCTGAATATCTATGTGAACTTTTGTGTCTTGACTATCTATTTAAGCTGTATCGTGTATAGAACTTCTTAATTGGTGTACAGTTCAGCTGAAAAGTAATTTGGCTTGTTCAGTCTTAGACGAAGAGTTTCGATATACTCAGAATTTTTATTGTTTGGGTGAGAAGATATGTATGTTATATTGTTATACGAGCATCAGTGAGATCTTTCTTTCTCTCGTTAGTAAATAGTACATCCATATGAAAGGACAATTTTTAGTTTCTGTTGATGCTACTTCATTGTGTATCTTTTTTTCTACTATAATATGCGGAATATTTAATGTCGGGCAAGACATTCCTGTAGTACAGTGTAAAATCTATCTTATTGACACTAGCACCCTTGATATAACAACCCCTCGTTTTTCGCTCCAGTCTTGTGAAATCTAATGTCCTAGTATGATTCATTTTCGATCACCGATGATAGTCAATAATGGAATACCATCAAGGTAACAAGAGGTTAAATTTGTTTATATAATCTTATATTTTTTAAATCAGATTTTTTTACCATAGCTTGTGACATGTCTTCAATAGATTTGCATGAATAGCATGTCTTATCTCTAAATGTATATATGTTATCATCAACAAATATCATACCTGAGACTCTTGACTTAGAAATCAGATTTCTCGTGTTATGATTGACTGAAATCGGTGTGCACATCACCTCTCAATTTATTGGCTCTATGCATTTAAATGTTATTTTGATGAATTTGATGTTTTTCGAAAATGATATGGACGTTGTTCCGGCATGTGAAGCACAAATTGATATCCATTAATGGTTTTATGTTGGGCATTGGTTTCTTCTGTATATGCTGGCCTTAATAAAATGTAGGGAACATGCATTTTGCCCTTTTATCAGCGCGTTTATGCTCAATCATGGGTTTACAGTGCCCAATTATGCTCAATGATGAGTGATCTTAAAACCACATTCGAAGAATTAAATATTAGATATCTTTCATGAGTGCTTGTTGTGTTAATAAATGGCACAGATAAATGACTCTTCTCTGTTGCTCAGGATAGTTTATCATCTATGTCCTTGCATTTGATTAGTATCTGATAGTACCAGTTATCTTTTTTATACCTCATAGTGATAGGGTCTAGACAATGGCCGCTTCTAAGGCTTGACAACTATGGGTTTATCAGTGCTGATGGCCAAAGTTGTCATAAACCGTCTCGCAACCATAATGGTACTCTTATTGGTGGACTTGGTGGAGGTTCTGGTGGTACTATTCTTCTTTTTCTTCAGTCCCTTTCACTCGCCAAGAACTCTTCTTTCTCTGTTGTTGGTGGCTATGGTGGCATTCTGGGTGGGGGTGGGGGTGGGGGTGGAAGAATTCATTTTCATTGGTCTAAGATAGCTGTTGGAGATGAATATGTTCCTTTGGCATCTGTGGATGGCACCATTGACTTAAGGTATGATAATTCTTGCTCCAAGCATGGGTTTTTTTATTGACCTTGATTTGATCTAGTGGAAAATCATGTGATTACTCTGAACTTGTTGTGAACTTATGATTGATTTTCTCTTAATTGTCTTTGTATTCTTTGTTGTCTATTTTGGGACATCAGTCTGTTTACTTTGGTATGGCTCCTCTTTTTGGATACTGAGTACTTTATATTTTCTATCTTTTTAGTTCATTTGATATTATATTTTTTTGCTTTGCCTAGTGTTATTTCTTTTCATGTTCAATGTATATTAGCTTCTGTAAGGCAAAGATTTAAGTGATAGTCTACCAGCTCACTGACGCAGAACATGTGTTTCTCTTATGTTCAACTGTAGTAGTATAGGCTAACTTTAAAAAGAATCACAAATAACTGTTTATGGAACTTAATGTTTGTTGCTGCTCTTCCGGTATTTCTTGCTTTATCAATCCATCTATTTTGGTCTATCATATTTTTTAGATTCGATAGAGATTTGAAAAATGGTCAATGTCAAAGTTTATGGTGTTTGGGTGAATATTTCTCTCATTCTTGAGCAGGATTAGTGCTGCAGAAAAAAAAGACATTGCAGCAGTTTTCATTGAAATGTGTTTACAGTAGCATAATTCCCTTGCATTGTCTAACAGTGGCGGTTCTGGGAGTGGAGATGGCCTTCGTGGGGAGAAGGGTACAGTTACGGGGAAGCAATGCCCCAAAGGCCTGTATGGTACATTCTGTACAGTACGTCCCTTGTCCTCTCTCTTCTCCTGTACATTTTGTCGATTGTTCATATATTGCCTTAAGGAGAAAAAGAACAAAAAAAGAATGTGATAGTAAGGAGGAAAAAACAGTTCCAGATGTAACAGTCATTCTTTCACATTTGATAGGTTGGCAGAAAGTCTTTTTCTTGTTTTCTTGATTTTGAGGATACAAGTTTCATTTAAACTATCCAAGCAGGAATATTCTGTTTTGTTCCGTCTGTCTCCATCCCTTCAATTGTTGAAGCTTTTGATAATTGGCTAGTCTCGAGTTGTGGGTGGCTATTAAGGGGGATAATAATTAGCTTGTATATAAAATCCAAGTGGTCATTATTATATCTGAATGCAGGTATGGAGGAAATAAAAGTAATCTTATTTTATATATTCAGCAGCTTACATGCACCAATTATAAATAGGGGATAAAGTTAACAACCTAGCAATGATAACTCCTTCCCTTTTAGCATCTAGATAACTAAATTATCTCCTAATCCTATAACTGAAAGATAAGATGAAATAATCCCTTATCTCTAACACTCCCCCTGATGCTAGTGAATAGATATTTATCATTCCTAGCTTGCGTGTGAACTGTTCAAACGTCGTCTTTGAGCGCTTTTAGCCAGTATATCCGCCACGTGTTGTCATTAAGGGATATAAGTCATGCAAACAATATTGTATTCTACCTTCTCCTTAATGAAGTGCCTATCAATCTCAACATGTTTTGTCTTGTCGTGATGTACAAGAATGTGGGAATTATTTACAGCAGCCTTGTTATCACAGTTGAGGCGCATAGGTTCTGAGTTTGGCATCCTTAATTCGTCCAGTATTCTCTTGAGCCATAAGCCTTCACAAAAGTCCGTGAGCCACGATTCTAAATTCGGCTTCGGCACTACTTCGAACCATGACCTATTGCTTCTTGCTTCTCCAAGTGACAAATACATAAGTCCAGTACCCGGTGGTAGACCTCCTATCCACTATTGACCCAGCCCAGTCAGCATCTGTGTAGACTTCAATTATTTTGCAATCATTTCTGCCAAAGAAAATACCTTTCCGGGAGATACCGTAAAATTCTACGTGCTGCTTCCAAATTTAGGTACTTGGGTCATGCATGAATTGACTGACAACGGTTACAACAAATGCAATATCTAGCCTGGTGTGAGACAGATAGATCAGTTTACCGACCAGCCTTTGGTAACCTTCGCGGTCAGCCTTGGTATCGTTTCCTGGACAAAGTTTGAAATTATGCTCCATAGGAGTCTAAGCTGGTTTGCAGCCCAACAGGCCCGTCTCTTTTAGTAGGTCTAAGATGTATTTCCGCTATGAAACAGTGATCCCTAGCTTTCTTCGAGCAACTTCCATGCCCAGAAAATATCGGAGGCTTCCAAGCTCTTTAATGCCAAATTCAGTAGCCAAAAAACGCCCGAGTTCTGCTACTTCTGTGACTATAATATCATCCACATATACTATCAAGATCGTAATTTTGTCATGTGTTGAGTGTTTGAAAAATAAAGTGTGATCGACTCTGATTGATTGTATCCCATCCCTTTGACAGATCGAGTGAATCTTTCAAACCATGCCCTAGGAGATTGTTTGAGACCGTATAAAGCCTTCTTTAATTTGCATATTCTGTTCTCTCCCTCTACTTGAAAACCCGGAAGAATACTCATGTATACTTCTTCATTTAGATCGCCATTTAAGAAAGCATTCTTCACATCTAATTGGTGCAACGGCCAATCTAAATTAGCAGCCAAGGAGAGCAAGAGTCATACTGTATTTAATTTTGCTATAGGTACAAATGTCTCGTGATAGTCTATGCCATGGGTTTGGATAAACCCCTTAGCCACCAATCTGGCTTTGTGCCTTTCTATGCTTCCATCTGCTTTATACTTGACAACGAACACCCATTTGTATCCCACAATCCTTTTATCCTTCGGCAGTTTGGTAATGTCCCATGTGTCATTTCTTTCCAAGGCATTCCCATGTGTCTGGCTTTAGAAGTCATAGCAATTGTTCTTTTTGAAACCAGAGTCGATGATTATGTGGATGTAGGAGTGTTATGTTCTTTACGTTCTTCCAACTTCACCCTTCGTATGTTTTCTTCACGTCTTACTTCTGAGAAAACTTCGCGGAAAGAGGGGAGAGTACCGCGGCCCATGCTCGAACCTCATCCAATTCCTTGTTTAGCGCTGTCAAAAAATCGTAGATCCTTTCATTTTCTATGATTCTCCAGAATTTTACATTTGTTTTCTGGATCTCCCCAATCGGCTTCATAGAACAGGTCCAATTCCTGCCGTAAATTGTTGATAAGAGTGAAGTATTCTGTCACATCGAGGTTACCTTGTTTGGTTTCCCCAAGCTTAGTCTTCAACTAGAATACTTGGGACAGTTTCCTAGGTCTGAATATGTTGCTGTAACAGCATCCCAAATGGCCTTTGTTGTTTTTAAGAAAAGCAAGTTCTGACTGAGTTGGGGCTCCATAGAGTTTATCAACCATGCCATCACGATTGAATTGTCGAATCCCCATGTTGCCCATCCTTCGGCCTTTTTGTTTCTGCAGTCAAATATCCCATCTTGCCGTGGCCACGAATCACTAAGAGGACAGATTGAGATCATTGTAGGAAATTTCTGGAATTTATGTTGTGATTCGTGATCAGCAGCGAGGGGTTATCAGTGGAGACATAGCTGAAGAGGAATCTTTAGTGTCCTTCAAAGAACCAGTCATGGCCGTTTCACCAGGGCTGCAAAAACTCGATATCCCGCTCTGATATCATAAATGCAGATATGGAGGAAAGAAAAGTAATCTTCTTATGTTATATATTCAGCAGCTTACATGCACCAATTATAAATAGGGGATGAAGTTAACAACCTAACAGTGATAACTCCCTACATTTTAGCATCTAGATAACTACATTACCTCCTAATCGTATAACTGAAAGATAAGATAAAGATAAAGATATAGATAAGGATAAAGGAGTTTGAAGATGAAATAATCCCTTATCTGTAACAATATCTAGTTGAGATACGGAGGGTTAATCATTTACTCTTCACTGACATTTTGCAGGCATCTTTAATTTCTGTTATTCTACGCCTAATAAACCTCGCATACATAGTTACTCTTGGTATGCCAGTGTTAACCAGGACTGGCTGATCCTCACACTGGACTTGCAGCGTGTATGCATATAAATTCCGATATCTACATTCTAAATGTTTTTGTTAAAAATGTCGGCAGGAAATTGACAAACTTGTTAAATTCTTTTATGGTTTATTTGATTTGGTTATATTTTTTCACTTCAATGCATGCTGTAGAAAATTTTGAGGTTTTGGCTCATGTGTTCTGAATTTCCTTAAATGGGCTATATTAAAGGAATGTCCTGTCGGAACGTACAAGGATGTTGAAGGATCTAATCCAAATCTTTGCAAGGCTTGTTCCCTTGAGTTCCTGCCTGCTCGTGCTAATTTTATATATATGAGAGGTATTGTGGTGATAATAAAAACTTCATGTTATCTCCCAGCTTCTTTACTGCACAAACTTGGTTAATTTCTGCCACTTACACTACAGATGGGATGAAATACTGCAGGTGGGGTCACCCAATCACGTTGTCCCTTTAAATGCATATCTGACAAATACAGAACACCTAAGTGCTACACACCTTTTGAGGAGCTGATATATACATTTGGTGGCCCCTGGCCTTTTGCCTTACTCCTATTGTGTGTTGTCATGCTCCTAGCTTTATTGTTAAGTACTCTAAGAATCAAACTGATTGGATCAGGAAACTCATATGACAGCGGGAATTCTCTCGACCATCATTCTGATAATCGTTTTCCATATCTACTTTCATTATCTGAGGTAAGCATATCACTTAAAGTTGTTTCCTATTCATGGTTTCATCTATGCTGATACCTCTATGTCAATGCATTTTTTACACTTCAGGTTCGTGGTTCCAGAGCAGAAGAAACTCAAAGCCATGTACATAGGATGTATTTTATGGGCCCCAATACGTTTAGAGAACCTTGGCATCTCCCATACTCGCCTCCCTCAGCTATATTTGAGATTGTGTAAGAATGATTTCCATACATACATATAAGCATAAAATCTGTTACCAGTACAGATATTCTTCTAATTTTAATTTGTTATGTATCAGTTTGTTGACTTGCTCTCTACCCTCCCAATGAAAAATAATTTACAGCACTGGTGCATTATGACTAACGGGAATATTCCCTAATCAGTAGCTGCAGTCTCTCTGACATCCAGCTAATGACTCCAGATCGTTTGAACTACGTTTTTTATGTTATAGTTTAGTATTTAGTTCAGTTTTTTGGTTATGATTTGGCCTTGTAATGCACTCAACAGTCAAAATGCGGACAATTTAAAAATAACCAAAATCATCCACAATGTTTTAGGCAGATGCATCTCTCGTTTCTGATCCTTGTCATAGATTGTCCGTTAAAATAGTTCTTTTGGCCACCAGGTATGAAGATGCTTTCAACAGATTCATTGATGAGATAAACTCTGTTGCCATGTATGAATGGTGGGAAGGATCTGTGCATAGCATACTTTCGGTACTAGCATATCCTTGCGCCTGGTCCTGGAAACAGTGGCGCAGGAGAAATAAAATACAACGGCTCCAGGAGTTTGTCAAGTCTGAATATGACCATTCGTGTCTACGTTCCTGCAGATCACGTGCTCTATACAAAGGAATGAAGGTTAGCAATAATTGAATACCATGTTGTTGAATCGTTTAGGTAACTCTATACCTATCTATTTATTTGCCAACAGTAGTTGCTGTGTTTCAATCAGTTAGGAACTGATCTTCCGAAAATAGTTAAATAGTTAACATTTTCCACATGCATTCCGTTTTCGAATTTGACAGCTTCAGGTCAGTTTTTTAAAATGCATAGCACTGTAGAGTTTTTGTTCTGTCATAGAGTAGGGCATAACACATAACGTCAGCTATTTGTGAATGTGAGTTATGTAATAAGAAATAGAAATATGCATATACAAGTAAATAAGTGAAAAAATTATCGTTAGGTAAGTGGTGGAGATTTTCGGGCGAAAGGGAGTCGTTATGAAAGAAGATTATCTATAGCGAATACTGGGTTAAAGACAACAAATGGGATCCGGGTTTAGTGAGGATTGGAAAAAGTCTATTTCTAGGATCTCGTGTTTTTCATCAGGCAGTTAGAGCAGTGGTTTGAGAGGATAAATAAGACTAGGTTCTGGGAGGACCGCTGGTGGGGAGATTCTTCTCATTTTTCTTTGGGAACTTAGGGATGAAGAAGCGGACGTTCTGAGTTCTTCACGAAGGCTGTCGGATATCGACAATTTTATCGAGCGAGCAGAAGAAAATAGGAGTTGGGTCTAGCACTTATCATGACTTTCTCAGTCGAGTTTTTCTTAATCCTTTTTTCTGACAATCTTTTGACTTTTTCGGTTTTTCCTCTTTATCATTCCATTTGGAGACCGGTTATTTATTACCCTTCTTGAGCTTTCTTTTGTTCAAAGATTTGGCAAAATTGAATTTAATTTCAGTTTCTCCTAGTCTTTTTTGGGACATACTCAAAGCATATGTCAGTCGTGACCTAGGCAGAAGCGGTATATTTTCTGGATTGTGATTGTACAATATATAAGCCGGTCACCATGATTGGAAAGATTTTTGAAGATCAAGAAGATTTGCATGAGGATTGTTGTGATGAGATTAAGTTCAGGGTTACAAGCTAGATTGATAAGCATAAATACTTTTTTTTTAGGTGCCGGGTCTTTATAGGATTTAAGTTTGTTAATATGATCTCATTCTTACTTCATGAGTGGATTTTTGATCCACTGTTTGTAGTATCTTATCTGTATTAATGTAAGTTTGTTTCTCATCATAAAAGTTAATTTGTTGAAAGGAAGAGTTCCCTGACATGTCTGTCATTTTCCGTTTCCTCTATTTCTCGGTGTGTTCCCCTCTTCATATTCAATTGTTGAAGCAAATCACTAGCTTTAAATAGGGACTGAAGTGAATCACTAATTTTTCAATATATTTTTATTTCATTTCATGAAGCAAACTTGTGACTTGAACTTGCGAACATATTCGTGCTTGTGAACTTGCTCATGACCTGGGCTTGAGAGCTCCAGTGTTTCCTATCATATGAAATTTGGTTTACTCTCTACCTTGAAGAGTGAATTACTGATATAATATGTCAATCGATGCAGGTTGGGGCAACACCTGACTTGATGGTTTCTTATATTGACTTTTACCTCGGTGGTGATGAGAAACGTTTGGACATGGTAACCAGCATACGGAAAAGATTTCCCATGCGAATTATTTTTGGTGGGGATGGAAGTTATATGTCACCATATAATTTATATAGTGACACTTTATTGACAAATCTGATTGCCCAGGTATCCTGAATGTTCATATGTATAGTACTGCATACTGAAATCCATAGACATTCATGATCCACAAAAATAATTCTATGTTTATACTTTTAATCTTGCTGATTTATGATTTAGCATGTACCTTCAACTGTCTGGAATCGCCTGGTTGCTGGTTTGAATGCTCAGCTGAGGACAGTGAGACATGGGTCTATCCGCACCTCTTTAGTTCCCGTTATCAGTTGGCTTAGGAGTCACGGAACACCCCAACTCGAGTTTCACCGGGTCAAAATTGAGCTTGGGTGGTTTCAAGCCACAGCTAGTGGGTATTACCAGTTAGGTATAATTGTGGTGGCTGGAGATTATACGCTTTATGATCTTCACCAGTCCGAGTGCTTGGAACACAGCGATTCATTCTCCAGGTAGTACCATAGGTGTCCATATCAGATTACCATTTTAAATCAAATGAAGAATATGCAGTGAATTCAAGAGTTAAGACCAAACTAGGACTCAAATGCATAAATTATATTATGTTGCCTAGCTTGATCTTAGCAATACTTTTGTGTCTTTGTATTCTGGATCATAATTTAATAATTAAGTAGGACTACTTATAGAACAATCATCCTAACTAATTTCTCAAACGAAGGAACCTGAACTTGGGGCAGATACCCTCTCCTCTTTATCAGGAAGCAATGTAGTCTAACGTCTGAATTTGGTCAAACTTACCGTACTGATAACAAATTATTTGATATTTTAGATAGTGATGATTATTTAATCTTTAACAGATTGCTAAGATGTCTTGAGTTTTATTTTAGCGCGTCTTTCTGTAGGAGCTTAACTTTGAAGATCACATGTGATTTCTCCGAGTAAATGTTTTGGGTTCAAGTCCTAGCACCACCCATTTATGGAAATAGTTTGACATTATTGTCTTCAGAATATGAAACCACGCGCCCATGATGACATGAATATTCTGACATTTTATTTATTATTTTTCTAAAGATCTAGGATTTTAAACTATACAAAATGCTTTTGTCATTAATTTGAAAAATGCATCAAGAGAATGTAAAAAATATATCCCTCTCATATCTCTGCTTATCACATGGTAGTGGTGTTTTTAAAGTTCCGAGTGGTGAGAAGAAAATAGTGGCAAGACTGATGTTCTACCCTGGTAAAAAAATGCTTGTCAACTACTCAATATTTTCCACAAGTTTGTTTAAAACCAATAAAACGTTTGGGGAAGGAAAGAAAAAATAGTTGAAAATAGTTCTTTATACCTTCAGAAAAAGGTGGAATAATGATAAAGGAAAGTTTGGAGATATGTACATACTAAATTTAGGTGTCTCTACATTGGAAAACAATTGTTGTTGCTTCGTTAATAAAGATCCCTGGGTCTGTCGTGCAGGCAGAACTGCCATTTAATTTTTCAATAGCCCCAGATTTCTTTATCACCTATTCTTGTTCATCGATTTTCCTACACAAGAAAGGCGTCATAAAGCAGGGACCTTGAGTTAAAAAGTATACTATAGATAATGATTTGGCACCATGAAATACCTTCCACATGGGATGATGGGAAGAAGCTCAACTACAGCGATTTGACCTGTGGCCGAAGGTGGCTGGCAATCATCACTAGGAATCACGGCACAGGTTGTGCTGCACCTGCGGCCACTGATCGAATTGTTGTTGCACCACCAGGTGTCATGCACCCTGTGGAGCATAGCATGTGCCAGGAAATAAAGAGTGTGTTCCATAGTGGTTTTTTACCCTTATTTTGGATGATTGAGGAGCATGGAAGTTGTAATACCAACCAGCTTATTAGCATACTTTGTAGATTTGTCATTACTTGACCTGTTAAAGATAATCGGTTACTTATATATTTTTTGGCATCGATAATTCTAGTTTGAAGAGGAGTGGAATAGTGGAATAAGCGAGTGAAGCTTGATGGACCAACAAGAGTAGTTCCTTGTAAATGATGTTTTTGGTGCAACTATTCAAGCACAATGCTCAAGATTATGTCCAACTCCTCTAGTTTCTAGTGGGCGTTTGGTCTGTATTATTTTCCCCCCATTTCAAGGGAAAAAGGAATCTTGGTTTGTATTAGACGCTTCTTTGGTTCTTGTTTTATTCAGATACTGAATAACTATCTTTTTATTGCATGCGAGAAAGCAATGTTGGAATTTTGAAGGGTTGCATAATCTACTTACGACAATTTATCTCTACTTTATTTTTTGCACAATCTTTCAGGAACTTTGCTACTGGGGCACAAAGTAGTGTTAAGTTAGCAGAAGAAAGTCAGGTTTACACTAGCCACTTGTTATCACGCAAAAAGATTACTGGAGGATTCAATGGTGGTATAATAAATGAAGCTTCCTTAAAATCACTGGTGTATAAGAGGGACTATCTCTATCCATTTTCATTGCTATTGCTCAATACCCGGCCTGTTGATCGACAGGTACACAAAATCTGTGACTATACTGGTTGGCCTAATTTTTGCTATATGATGTTAACTCGCCTATGTGTTTCAGGAGACTGTGCAGCTTATGATTACTATCATGCTCTTGGCCGACCTTTTCGTTACTCTCCTTATGCTGTTTCTGTTCTACTGGATATCTCTGGGGGCGTTTCTAGCTGTGCTTCTTATTCTTCCCCTATCTCTGCTCTCTCCGTTTCCAGCAGGCTTGAATGCCTTGTTCAGTAATGGACCTAGAAGAGCTGCACTTGCTCGTGTTTATGCCTTGTGGAATGCTAGCTCAATCTCAAACATCGTAAGTGTTCATTTGCAGTGACTCAAATTTAATTAAGTAATGGCATTTAGTTTTACCAGAGAAAACATAATAGAAGAAAGTGATGAGAAAATGCATGGAAAGGTCAAGATGACTGCATTTGTCTTGTCGACTGAACATGCACTACAAATTCCTGATTATGTTTCTCTACATCTAAAACTTTAGCCCTAAATTCTGGAAAACTTGAAAGAGACCGAGTTTATTCACTTGACAAAATGTTTTGCCTCTGGTTTACATTGATTTGATGAACAAAATTTGGTGTCTGCAGTGTTCCTGAATCTTGCTTTCAAATTGATGCTAATCAATTATCATTCCACCTGCTTATCAAATAGGTCAATTGTCTACATTAACTTAGGAATAAGTAGCTGCTACATGGAAATGTAATACTCTGTCATCTTCAAGGCAGTATTATAGTTACTTCTGAAGGTTTAGGCTGAAACTTCACTCATGTTCCATAGTTTTAGATGGATAGTTAATCACATAATTTAATTTCCTTGGTTCGTGCTGTAAAATGAAACAGCAGGATATCGCATTGCAAATAGTCTTCCAACTAACAAGTTAATTGTACAGCAGTAAAAGTGATGACAGCGTTGTGAAGTACTTCAAAGGGCAAGATATGGTTATGTGGAGAGAAACTCAACAGAAGACAATCATATGTGGCTTTAAACTTTAGTCTTAAAGAATCTTATTTTGATTATATTTAATTTACTGATTTTATGTACTTTACAGGGTGTGGCGTTTATCTGTGGTATGCTTCATTATGTAACTACCTCAGTGAATTCCCAGCAAAAGGAGAGCATTTCGCATTCAAGGTGTGTTCCATCAACTCTCGTATAACGTATTTTGAGGTTTTTGATTGAGGATGCACCTGCAGAAATTGATGGCCAGGCTGCCTGGACTAGTTTTTGATTGTGTTGATATGCAGTTTAAAAAATTATTCAAATATTGGATTTTTATAAGGTGGAATTTCTTGTTTTTCACTCTGAATGGCAAGTCATGCAATGAGCTGATCAAGGCGAAAGTTTCACAGCATAATTTGTTTTCCATCGCATGTCCTTCTGTTTGTGCTTTCCTGTTATGTGAACGTGAGTGAGGCTTAGCCTTCCCCTCCCCTCCCCTCCCCTCCATGCACCTATTTTATGTCACTAACATATAGTGTATCTCAAATGAAGTAAAGAAAACCGAAGTACAAATTATGTTTTAAAGATCACTTTGGAGCATTCTGAACACTTGCTAAAAGGGAATGAACACAAATCCCTTCTCTTTACTGATATGACCGATGTGGTTTTCAATCAAACTAATATCATAGTTACATAATAGTTACATGCTCCTCTTTATGTGGAAATTGTCTAGAGATGTGTTTTCAACTTTGCTGCGATTCCAGGGAAGATGACAAATGGTGGCTTTTGCCAACCATTCTCTTGCTATTCAAGGCAATTCAAGCTCGATTTGTTGATTGGAATATAGCAAATCTAGAAGTCAAAGATTATTCACTCTTCAGTCCCGATCCTGATACCTTTTGGGCGTACGAATCTGTTTCGTGATGCGATGCAATGCAATGCAATAATCCACCTATTAGTAGTTGTGCTGATCTCGTTGCCTATGACAGTAAACTTGAAGTCCCCATGTGCATATATATATATATACACATATATCCCATTAGCATAGGATGTTTGAGCAAAGCAATCAGTCTCTTTTTCTCATATGCCAATATTCTCATTCATGTACAGGTCATCATCTGATAGTGAGTTATAGCCATTGTAAGATAAGAATTATCTGAGTGATATTTGACATTTATGTTGCCAAAATTGCAGATAGACTCTAGAAATGCATTTTTCTTTTTTACTTTTTTTTTTACCGATCGGAGTTGTGGTTACAAAACAAAATGTAAACGAGAATTGGTGGTTGGTCTAACCTTCTGTATAGACAGACACTGGAAACACATGTAGTGTGGGCTTGGATTTTATAATATCATTCTGACGATTAATTCGAATTATTTAACTATCATTTCAATATGCTTATTCTTGTTATCTCACAAAGCTTATGCTCGTACAGGTTGAAATAAAATAAGTAAAATATCCGAGGATGGTTAGAACAGGATCTACGTGGATGCATGATACGTTACGAGCGTGGATAGAAACTATATTAAAACAACATATTATTTACGATTATTAACATGAAATTTTAATAGGAGGATAGTCAATTCAAAACAAATCAAATCAAACTTTGTAATACTACAAGTATGTTTTATATGTATTTACACGTGAGTCATATTTCATGACACAAAACAACTGACTATACATATTTAATAAAAACAAAAAAAAAAACTTATTAAACTTTATAGTTATATATTCTCTCAAAGATACTTAATAACGTAAAAAAAATTATTTTATATTAAGAGACGTTTAGTAAAACGAAAATCAATGGTATGTTTCTGTTTGTATAAATTTTGCGAATTGGTTTGTGTTAATTTTGCGAATTGCTGGGCGTGCCAGGCGCTCGTGCGCCAATTCGTGAAAAAATGTGAAAAATATCTAACTTCTAAAATCAAACGAAAATAGGAACTAAATTTGACTGTTAGTTCTAATCTCCTAAACGATATGATACCGAAAAGTAAAAATGATCAAATTGAAATTCATGGGAATAAACTCCTGACATTGATTTGTATTTTCAACAAAAATGTAGGATGTTTACAAGAATGTAATAATAAAAACAAAGTCGAAAAGTTGAATTGAAATGCAGAAATCCTAATGAAACTAGGAAATTTGAATGATAAATTTGCTGAGAATTGACAGTAAGTTATGCAGACTTTTGTGCTGAGTTTTTGTGCAGATTGTTGATGATCTCTCATTTACTGTCCAGCGTTCCTTTTTATCTCTTCCTTGGGGAGTTACTCATTTTCACGTTCCCACGCCCTTAATCGTGGGTAGTGCTCTTTAACTGTTTAGCGCCCATTTTGCTTCTTCCTCAGACCGGGTTTTTCTTGGTAATGGGCTTGGGCTTTTTCAATGTTTTTAATATTGGTTTGGGCTTTTCCACTGGACTCTAATTTTTAGCACAAACAGATGCCCCCTGCAAGCATGTGGCCCATTGGGCCATTTGCTTGTGTATTGAGTGTTGGTCAGCTGCTATTAGTTTGTACGCACGGCCCAAACCAATTTTTGAACTATGACTCCAAAGCAACGAAATCGAATCCCCAATTCTTCGCGCGCTTCTCCCTCAAAATCCCTAGAATTTCTTTCTCGAATCCCTCGACCGATTACCGTTGAACCTCCTGCTTATCCATTCTTGATTTCTTGCATCTCTCATCGGCCCCTAGCTTCTCGTGCGTCTATTTCACCGTTGCCCCTAGATCCCCGCGCGGTTCTTGCGCCGTGCGCCGTTTCTTTCGGTCTTCAGCCTTCGACTATCGTTCCTCAAAACGTTCAGCTGGGTTTTGCAAGCTTCTCTTCTTCCTCCACTCGTTTTGGTGCTCCTCCGCTCTCAGGTATGGCTACAGTATTTTTTGATGTATGGGAATGAGACATTTACGGGTGTGCCTTTGTGTTTGGGATATCGACTTTGCAGTGTGAGTTTGGGTTGGTGTTTCTGTAGTATCTCGGTTTAGGACTATTTGCTTGATGTGTACGTATTTGGTTCGCAGTGATGTCTACCTCCGAACAATGTGCGGATCATTCTGTTGTGGACAACAGGTATTTGTACAGGTAATTGATCGCATTATACAGATAGGGTATACCTGTGTAATCCTTTCTCTTTTACAGGTCTGAAACTGGGGCTGCTCCATCAGAAGAGGTGATCGGGTCTATTGACCATCCATCTTATCCCAATAACTCCTTCCCGGCTGCCATCCAACATCGCTTATTCCCTATTCACACTCTCTCTAGCAGTGACTTGCTTCTCGCCCGTCCTCTTACACCACATGCTGTCCCTGCGCAGTTTAAATCGTGGCCTCGTGTGTCGAGTCAATGGGTAGAGTGGGTGGAGAGATTACAGCCCTGCTTCGGAGAACAATGGAAGTCTTTGGGCTTGTGGAATCTGATTGAGATATCCAAAGTTGGGATGTCTAGACAATCCTCACTCTTTGACTGCATGATTCGCTTCTGGTCGCCTTCTTCTAATGCCTTCCTGTTTTCTTGGGGTCCTATGTCCCCCACCCTGTATGATATTCATTTGTTTACAGGCCTTCCATTGATCGGACCAGACTCCCCTTATCTCATAAACGACTCCTTGGCCCCCAAACTTGCTCCACCTCGCTACTGTTTCCCTTCATATCGAGCGGTAGTGAAGCAATATGAGTCTTGTCCCGATGAGCCTTCAATTACAGAACACATCATGTTCCTGTGGGTTCTTATCTGTCAGTACCTTTTTTGTCCCATCTCTGGGAAGCCGTCTTCTGAATATCTTCCTCTTGCTTGCTCCCTCAGCACTGGCAAGGTCTACAATCTAGGGGCCATGCTATTAGGGTCGTTTTATCAAGGTATTAATTCTTGTGTGGCAAATAATCCTCTGTCTAAGCTTGGGGGAGTTGCTTGGCTTCTGCAGGTTTGGACCGCCGCCTATTTTTCCAAACTCTTCTCCTTTCCAACCTCATCCGGTTCCTTGTCAATTACTTCATTGATGCAAGGTGAACTCAGCCTCTCTGCGGTGGACTTTCTTGATTTTTTACAGACTAAGACCTTTGATGATCTTACGCCTCCGCCCAAACCCCACATTGGTTCGTTTGATCGTTCGTGGATTGCTGCTCATCCGCGGCTCAAAGATGAGACCAAAGAATCTGTTTTTGACATCTTGCTGACTGCGTGTATCCATCATAGATTTTTGATCGTTGACTGCCTTGGTGCTCGCTCTCCTGTTGTGGCTACAGCTAAGGTCGGCTGGTCGTTTGAGGTTTACAATCCTTCGCTCGTTGCCCGACAGTTTGGTTTTCTCCAAATTATTCCCCACACATCTTTCTACT
>KQ995735.1:306048-317628 GCA_001598015.1 Dorcoceras hygrometricum | reverse complement strand
AAAGGACCCAAACGCAAGAGCAAGAAGCGTTATGCTCCTGCAAAGGAGGAAAAGTCTGCCAAGAAGCCGAAGGCAAGGGCTTCTAAGCCTAACAAGAGCGAGGACGTTTGCCACCACTGCCACAAGGCTGGGCATTGGAAGAGGAACTGCAAGGAGTACCTCGAGCAGTTGCGAAATGCAAAAGGTATGTTCTATATTGAAATAAACATGTCTCTAAATTAAACTTCTTGGGTACTTGATACCGGATGTGGATCTCATATCTGCAATGATTTGCAGGTGATGACAAGAAGTCGACGTCTTAGAGAGGGTGAGACCCACTTGAGGCTTGGCAATGGAGCAAGAGTTGCTGCAGTAGCTACAGGGGATATTTGTTTATTTCTGTCTTCAAATTTTAAGTTGATGTTACGAGACGTTTTATTTGTTCCTGAATTAATTAAAAACATTATTTCTATTCCTATGCTTGATAGAGATGGATATTCTTGTATGTTTGCTAATTCGATTTGCAATATTTACAAGAATGAATGTTTAATTGGAATTGGGGAACGCGAAAACGATCTATACACCTTAAAGTTAAAAGACGTTCCAACTCGCGATGTCGAAACACACACAACAACGATTAAACGGAAACACGATAACTTAAACCCAGCACAACTTTGGCACGCTAGGCTAGGTCACATTTCCTTAAGTAGGATGAACAAGCTAGTTAGGAGTGACTTGTTTGATCTGTCAGACATAAACTCTCTACCGACTTGTGAATCCTGTCTGAAAGGAAAGATGACCAAGCAACCCTTCAAGGGCAAGGGTGAACGTGCCCAAGGCCTATTGGATTTGATCCATACTGATGTGTGCGGCCCATTTAGTATCGGTACTAAATACGGCCACACATACTTCATCACCTTTACCGATAATTACTCTAGGTATGGGTACGTGTACTTGATGAAGTACAAGTCTGAATCCCTTGAAAGGTTCAAGGAATTCAAGGCTGAAGTAGAAAATCAGTTAGGCAAAAGTATTAAGGCACTTCGATCTGATCGAGGTGGTGAATACTTAAGTACTGAGTTTCAAGATTATCTGAAAGAGAATGGGATTATCTCACAGTGGACCCCTCCGGCCACACCACAACTCAATGGTGTAGCGGAGCGTCGCAATCGGACCTTGTTGGACATGGTTCAATCATCTGAGCTGAGGGGATAATAGTGTATAAATCTCTGGCCAGAGTACTAGAAGTGTTTTAGGTAAATGTGTTTACCTAGTTACACTCGTCACTATTCGTCGCAGACATGCGTGGATATCCTATGCTATCTGAGGGGATAATAGTGTATAAATCTCTGGCCAGAGTACTACAAGTGTTTTAGGTAAATGTGTTTGCCTAGTTACACTCGCGATGTCACTATTTTGATCTCCAAGATGTATGCATAGCTATCGGATCTCTAGCGACTCTCGATTTACCAATGGTCGTTGATCTGATCGGGATATATGGATTGAAAGGACCGTACTGTACGCTAACCACGACCGACTGGTTCTTGCAGGCACTATCAGTGATACCTAGGGGATCATGGGGCGATGTTGCTAGACGCTTTACCATGATCCGTTGGGCAGGTCTGGAATTATGATTCCGGAGCCACAATGGTTGTGGGCCCATGGCTAGCTGTATCCCTGAACCATTGAGGGTCACACAAGTACTGGATTTGAAATTCCCACACGGATACTCAGCTCAATGTGTTGAGCACGAGAAGAGGATTTTGGGAAGTGTGACTTCCCAAAAGTCAACAGGGATCAAACCGGGATTTGACTCTGTCAAGGGGCAAAACGGTCATTTTGCTATTTGGGGTTTGATAATCTGAAAAATTGTTTTTCACATCATAACATTCAGTTTTGGAAACTGAGTCGATCGGTCCGATCTGATCGGCGATCGGAGTTACGATGAAGTCGCAGCGATAGATATCGTCATTTGGACCCGGGCCCGTTGGACCGGCCCAAGTCTATTTTTAAGTCTATTTATTTAGACTTAATGACTTGATTACAAAAAAACAATTTTCATAACCTAACCCTAAGAAAATCAGCCGCCCCCTTCTTCCCTTCTCTCACGCCGCCGCCGCCGCCGTCTTCGCCGGAAAATTGGTTTCCGGCCAACTCGACGTGGAGAATCCGTTCGTGCTGATCTCGTCAGGGCTTCTAGTGCAGCCTGACGAAGGAGTCTCGGATCTGGTCGTGGACCGGATTGGCGTAACTACCGCAATCTACCGAGAAGAGCCGGGTTCTTGAAACACCGGTTGGAGCCAGGCACAAGTGCCAGCTAGGTAACACGCTAAAACATCCTATGAATATCGTAGTATGTTGATTATTTTTCGTATTGATCGCCTCCCGGTTCTCTGTTTATTGTTCTTCCGCTGCCTGACCGGGGGGCGGATCCAGATCCACAACACTTTTGGTGCTTTCCTCAGCCACCAATACTTTGCGATCATGCTTGCGACTGAATCTTTTGTTGCTGCTGGTCTTCATCTTTCTGTCGTTCGATCTTTCCTTGAACTTGTCCTCGGATTTATCCTTGGACCTATCAACAGTTCTTTCATTATCTTCCTCATCACGTCTGTATCGTTCTTCTTTCCTGTATCGATCGTCAGCTCTTCTATCATCTCGCTTGCTTCTATCATCTCTTTTGGGTCTGTTGCAATCAGCAGCGAAATGACCTGGACGGTCACAGTTATAGCATTTCAACTCAGAAGATACTTTATCAGATTTATTATAATTATTGAAAGAAGTAGAAGGGTTGAAAGATCTTCTCAGGTATTTCCCAAACTTCTTAACGAAGAGGGACATGACATCGTCTGAAAGTTGATCTGCTGATTTGCTCGTGCTTGGAGAGCATGGTTCAGCAGTTGTAGCAGCAAGAGCTTTCGTTGGCTGGGAGGTTGATGGACCAGCTTCTGATCTTGTTTACAATTCGAATTCATATGCTTTTAGATTTGCAAACAGGTCATGAAGCTCCATTTTGTTTAGGTCCTTTGATTCCCTCATAGCCATGGTTTTCACGTCCCACTCTCTGGGCAGGGCTCTCATCACTTTTAGCACCAACTCCCGGTTACTGTATTCTTTGCCCAGGCTGTTCAGATCGATGATAATTGCACTGAAGCGCTCGTCAAATTCAGTCATTGTTTCGCCGTCTTTCATCTTGATTGATTCATATTTTTGCTGAGCCACTGTCAGCTTGTTCTCTTTTGTTTCATCGTTGCCCTCGCAGATTTGGACAAGCTTTTCCCAGATTTCTTTTGCCGTGGCACAGGTCTTGATTTTGCTGAACATGTTTTTGTCTTTGTCCAGCGTTTTGTATAGAATGTCCCTGGCCACGTTGTCCAAGTTTGCTTTCTTCTTGTCATCATTGGTGTACTCACGTCTGTCTTTTTCAAGGAACTGAGCCTCGCCATTTGACACTGAAAACGCAAGATTGGGTTTCATTATCTTCAAAGGCCCATCAGTAATAACATTCCACATCTCATCATCCATAGCAGCAAGATGCGCCTGCATGCGAATCTTCCAGTCATCGTATTCATCTCTGGAGAACAAAGGAATCTTGTTTTGTGAGGTAGACATATTTGTATGATGTAAAGCACAAAGATAACTGTTCAATAACTGAGATTTCCTGCTCTGATACCACTTGATGGTCCCAGAAATAGGATCACTAAGTAAATAGGAGTTCAGAAGGGGGGGGGGGGGTTGAATGAACTCCTTCGATTTTTCTATTTCAAAACTCTTTTAAAATCTTTTGGATCTCAGTTTTATGCAAACTTCTCAGCCAACAAAATATGTGCGGAAAAAGGCCGATTGGCTTGTGAACAGTGAATAATGCGCAACAATAAATATATGTTGTATTAAAAGATTGAGTCAAGAATTTGTTTCTGGAAGTTCGGACTTCAATGTCCTACGTATCCCCTTCTTCCTCCTCGGAAGGTATCACTAGAAGACTTTGATGAATGTAGCACTTCTACAAACACCCGATCCCGTAACCCGCAGCTACGAGAACTCCTAGCACTTCACAACACTTCACGCAGACTTCACTGCTGGTTTTTACAACACTTGAAAGTTTTTCGAACTTCTTAACTAAGACAGTTCGTTACAGACTCAATGGATATGACAATGAAAACACGTATTTAGAGACTGTAAAAATCTTATGGTTTCAACAATGAAACTCGATTACAACAAGGTAACCAGAAGATTGACTCGAAGGTATTTCAATGAAGAACAACTGTTAGGTTCTTCGAGTCTTTGAGCTTTTTGGAGATTTCAACAGAGTATAGCTCGAGATTGATTTTGGCAGCGTGACAGCAATAGAGAGATAGCGAAGTGTGTTTTCTTCAACACTGCTGCTGATATATATAGGCTTCAATTGCAACGGTCATTTAATTCTCCAAAGGAAATGAATCCCATTTGAAATACTGCCAAAATCGTACACCGTAATTACTGCTCCACTACAAGGTAAATTTCTCATTGACAGAGCCAATTTGTCTTATTTCCATATTTGTGCAAGCATGGAGAAACGGCCTCTGTACATTGTACTATTTATCCAAAATAGTACCTAACTTGTCTCCTTAATTCCAGGCAACTGTACGATCCTACGAATCTTTTCCAAATGAGTGAACGATAGTATTTGAATCAATTTGAGCTTGCGCCTGGAATAACTTTGATAACCAGCACTTACTTCATCAACGAAGTCAAAGATACTTCGACTGGAAAAACACTTGAAAGAATTCACCTGCTGATATACATTTGTGTTTTTCCATCGACTGATTCCTTTAGCGTTAAAACGATGTCGTGCCAACTTATTTAAGTGACGCCATTTTGTTATCTTTGTAAAGCACCTGCTGGTTAACATCATCTGCTGATTGAAGTACACTGGAGCCATCTGCTAAAATACTAAGCCAATCAATACGCTGTCGCTTCAACTTATCCAAACGTTGTCGTTTCGCAATCTTCAAAGAAATATACAAAGCAACTGCTGATCTCTTCAAGAATGTATCTGCTGATTATCACTCGAATACCCCAACTGCTGAAATACCACTGATTGAAAGATAAAAATCCTCTTGTTAAATGCGACGACTGATTGTCCAATATTATCTTGTCTTATTTTTGTTATCACCAAAACTAATAAATATTGTCCTAACACCGTCTCCGGTCGTGGACCTGATTGACGTTGTCTACCGCAATCTACCGTGAAGTGCCGGTTTCCTCGAGAAACTGGTCGGAGCCAGGCACGAGTTGCCAGCAAGGTAGCAAACTTAAACGCCCTATGAATGTCATAGCATATCGTTTTAACTGTATTGATCGTCTCCCGGCATTGTTTTTATTCTTCCGCTGCCTCGCCGGGAGGCGTGATCCGGATCCGCCGCGGCATACCAACAGTGGTATCAGAGCCAAGGTTTTCGGATCTGATCAATACGATATTGCCATAATTGTATCTAACATCGAATTTCAGATTCAAATCAAATCTTAGGATTGATCTCGGCCACCGGGCCGCTGCCGCATGAGGCGGCACTAGCTACCGCGCGAGTTCGCGCATGTCGTGCGATACCATGCGCACGAGTTGAGCATGGTGGCCGGATCGTTGGCGCTGCTTCGCGCAGGATGTGGGCGCTGCGTCGCGCAAGAGGACGCGCATGGGACGGCCGAGAGCTGCCGCCTCCCTTGCCGCTGTGCCGCACAAGATCGAGCATTGGTGGCCGGCCAGAAAAAGGAATTGCGCCACAGGTTGGCGCACCATCTCCGCTCGCCTCGCCCATGGTTGTGCCACCGGTTGGCGCATCACGGCGCGATTGCGCCGCGCTTGTCGCGCGCAAAATTTATGATGGCGGCCGACGCTCCGGCGATGTCGTTACAGCTGATTTCTTCTATGGTTTTGTTCGGGCCTGTCCCGGGCAGCCCGTGAATTTTTCGGGCCGATATTCGATATCGGGCCCGTTTTGGTCGATTTTGAAATTTTGAGATTTTTGGGCCTAGAATTGTTTTAAGCCAAATTTGATACAATTAAAATTAGTAAAATGTGATTTTAATTATAAAATATGATTTTATAATGAAATATGATTTTGTTGATTAAAATTCGATTTTATCGACAAAATACGATTTTATTATAAAATGCGATTTTATGATTAAAATATGATTTTGCGATAAGTAATAGGATTATTTAATTTATGCATGTTAATTAGATTATCTGCATGATTGGGATGATCGAGGGCCCGTGCCCAATGTGTTAGGTGTATGCAATAGGTTTTTTGTGAGGCCCCGTGCTAATTTCTAACAATTAACACATAAGAAGCGCATAATCACGGAAGCTTAAAATCAGGGCTTAAAAATTTTTCGAAATAATATGGGCCTGAACTTCAAATCATACATTCAAAATAGCAATAATAAGCCAATTCACAACATTGAAAACTAGCCATGTTCACGCTCAACTGCTAAGGGCTGCTCAATCGTACCTTTCCTCTTCAATTTACCTACAGATTCTCAACAAAGACACGTCCAGCAACAACTCAAGCTTACTGCCTTTGAAGCTTCCTCGACAATGCCCTTCAAAAATTCCTAGAAGCTTAAATCTGCCAAAGATACCTAACATCTTAGCTCAAACCAACGAAAGAAAGCTCACCCAAAGGATAGAAACGCACGGCGCAACTTGCTGCTCAATTCAGCCGTTTTGCGTTTTCGCTCTAGCTCAACACAGCCTCCAAGATTGGTAGGAAAAGAAAGGTCTTCTCAAGAGGTTTCCAACGCTACCAAGAACTCGAAAAACGGAGGTCGGAATCAACGGGAAATCGCGATAGAAAGAGACGGTGAACAGTAACTAAAATCGAGGGTTTGGAGAAGAAGAGATAAGATATGGCTGGTTCAAAATATTCTAAGTGTCGATCAATACTTCTACTTATAATCTCTCAAATCCAACGTCTGCTGATTATCTAAGCAGCCGACAAAACCAGCAGGTAACGATCAGCAGGTATCAACTCTTTCTCTTCAATAAAATCAGCAGAAGCAAACAAAAGCATTCGCGTGAAAGCACTTCAAAACGACACCGTTCCAACTTATCAAAACGACGCCGTAGCAAAACTCCAGCTGACAATCACTACCGCTCGCAACATATCCTCTAAAGTCTG
The DNA here is from genome assembly GCA_001598015.1 of Dorcoceras hygrometricum. Taxonomy (NCBI): domain Eukaryota; kingdom Viridiplantae; phylum Streptophyta; class Magnoliopsida; order Lamiales; family Gesneriaceae; genus Dorcoceras; species Dorcoceras hygrometricum. The sequence continues at coordinate 310,492 of KQ995735.1, read as the reverse complement.
GATAGTCCGCTCAGACTGTCCGTCTGTCTGTGGGTGATAGGCTGTGCTCATCGCCAATCTCGAACCCATTGCTGCTTGCAGACTCTTCCAAAAGCGAGAAGTAAACCTTATACGAAAACTCCACTAAGGACAGTGAATCCTGCCAGCCACCGCTGAAATCCATCACTACCGCTCGCAACATATCCTCTAAAGTCTGGATAGTTCGCTCAGACTGTCCGTCTGTCTGTGGGTGATAGGTTGTGCTCATCGCCAATCTCGAACCCATTGCTGCTTGCAGACTCTTCCAAAAGCGAGAAGTGAACCTCGGATCTCTGTCAGACACTATTGAAACCGGAACCCCATGCATTCTAACCACATGGTCGATGTACAATTTCGCCATCTTTTTCATTGAACACCTCACATCATAGGGAATGAAATGGGCTGACTTCGAAAGTCTATCAATCACAACCCAAATCGCATCACATCCCCTACTCGACCGAGGTAGATGAGTCACGAAATCCATGGCGATGTGCTCCCAATTCCATTGGGGCACTTCCAAGCTCTGCAGCAAACCACCAGGTCTCATCCTCTCAGCCTTGACCTGCTGGCAATTCAGACATCTAGCGACAAAAGCAGAAATGTCGCTCTTCATACCTGTCCACCAAAAGTGAGACTTCAAGGCATGGTACATCTTCCGCTCGCCTGGATGCACACTGTACCGACTAAAATGTGCTTCATTCATGAGGGTCTCCTTCAGATCAATCAGGTTCGGAACTACTAATCTCCCTCTGAATCTCAAACATCCATCTGAAGCAACAGAGAAATCATCAGACTGACCTGACTGCGCTTTAATCCTCAGCTCATGGATATAGGGGTCGGTCCTCTGCGCCTCCCTGATGTTCATCACAATCTGCGGTTCCACCTGAAGAGAAGAAACAAAGAAATACTGATCACCCGGCTGGAAACGATCCTCACATTCTCCCCAACTTAAGAGATTTCTCCCTCGAAATCAAAGGCAAACACAGGAAAGAACACATCAAACATGCAAATCTGCACTAATGACTCACCAAATTCAAAGCAAAACCAGAAAATTACCTTGAGATTCTACACGGTCAGTGCTCAAACAAGTGAGGCCAGTCCTGCCTCATCTTCTCCTCTACCTCCCAGGTTGCTTCTTCTCGGCCATGCTTGCTCCATTGGACCATCACTAACGGAATTATCTTGTTTCTCAGCTGTTTCTCCGTCCTATCCAAGATCTGCACCGGATATTCGACATAACTCAAGGCAGAATCCAGCTCAACTTCGTCAGTTCTCAAAACGTGGGACGGATCCGGCTCATATTTTCTCAACATTGACACATGAAACACGTCATGCATCGCGGCTAACTCCTCGGGCAACCTCAGTCTATAAGCCAATTGTCCAATCCGCTCTGCGCCTTAATCCTCAGCTCATGGATATAGGGGTCGGTCCTCTGTGCCTCCCTGATGTCCATCACAATCTGCGGTTCCACCTGAAGAGACGAAACGAAGAAATACTGATCACCCGGCTGGAATCGCCAACCAGAAGTACTCAACTCCTCATGAACTTTCGAAATACTCAAGGATGCTAACATATCAGGCTGGGTCTTTCGACTTAGAGCGTCTGCTACCAAGTTCACTCGCCCAGGCTGATACTGAATCTCACAGTCAAAATCCTTAAGCAATTCCATCCAGCGCCGCTGCCTCATATTCAAATCCTACTGCGTGAAGATATACTTCAGGCTCTTGTGGTCGGTGTACACCACAAACTCTTCACCATAGAGATAATGCCGCCAAATCTTCAAGGCAAACACTATCACAGCCAACTCCAAATCATGAACCGGGTACCTCGTCTCGTGAGGCTTCAGCTGTCGAGACGCATACGCAATCACGTACCCGTTCTGCATCAAAACACACCCTAATCCACTCAGAGAAGCATCGGAGCACACAACAAATCCACCGGAGCCAGACGGCCAAAATAGGAGCAGTAGTCAACTTCTCCTTCAGCGTCTGAAAACTGTACTCGCACTCATCAGTCCAAACAAATCTCTTATCTTTCTGAGTCAACTGAGTCATAGGCCTGGCTATTGAAGAAAACTTCTCAATGAAACGTCTATAGTAGCCGGCCAATCCCAAGAAACTGCGGATCTCTGAAACGTTCCGAGGTCTCTCCCAGTTAAGCACTGCTTCAACCTTGCTCGGATCTACCAAAATTCCTTGTGCTGAAATCACGTGACCCAAAAAGATAATCCTGTCGAGCCAAAACTCACACTTGCTAAATTTGGCATAGAGCTACGAGTCTCTCAATCTCTGTAATACAAGTCTCAAATGCTCCTTGTGCTCTCTCTTGCTCCTCGAGTACACCAAGATGTCATCTATGAAGACGATAACGAACCGATCGATATACTCGCTGAAGACGCGATTCATCAAATCCATAAAGACAGCAGGGGCATTCGTCAATCCAAAAGGCATGACAAGAAACTCAAAATGCCCATATCGAGTCCGGAAGGTCGTCTTTGCCACATCAGCGTCTCTAATTCGCAACTGATGATAACCAGAGCGCAAGTCAATCTTCGAGTAAACAACCGATCCCTGCAGCTGATCAAACAAGTCATCAATCCTCGGCAGAGGATACGTGTTCTTCACCGTGGCCTTATTCAACTGTCTGAAGTCCACGCACATCCTCATAGTTTGGTCACCAAAACATGCTCCTCAAACCTAATCAGGCAATCTACAACTACCTCTCGAGACCACAGGTTCACACCGGCAGGGGTAGACACAGAAACAACATCACACAGTGGGGAAGAACTCAACCCACGCTCAAACACAAACATCTCAGATATGAAAGAGTGTGATGCACCAGTGTCAAACAAAACTCTCGCAGGATAATCATAAATAGAGCATGTACCTCTAATCACCATGCTCGGAGTCTCCTCAGCCTGATCTCCTGTCAAAGCGTTCGCCTGCGCCTGCTGGGGAATCTGAAACGGGGGTCGGGAAGGTCCTCCAAAACGGGACTGCTAACGAGGCTGAAAACTAGGTCGCTGGGACTGAGAAAAAGGCTGCTGTCGCTGAGAAGAACCACTAGCGGAACCCTGCTGCGACTGACCAGTAGACCGCCCTCCAATCGAAGGACACGCTCTAGCGAAGTGTCCCGACTGACCACAAAGGTGGCAGAGTCCTCGAACTCCTCGACACTGCGAAGTCTCATGTTTCCCTCCGCACTGACTACAGAATCCGCCTCCCGAACCGCTACCAGAACCACTGCCAGAACCAGTGCTCACTGATCCAGAAGAACTCGAATGGCCCTTCTTCTTGAACTGCTTCCCTCTAGGTCTAAACTGTTGGCGACTCGACTGCTGTGATCCTTGCGGAGACTGATACGACTGCAACACCGCCGGAGCTGGCTGAGAAGCACGCGCGGTCGTCTGATGCACTGGAGCCTCAGGATCCATCAAACTCTCCTCGATATCCACTGCATTGTTCACAGAATCCATGAAAGTCGCCGGGGACCCAGACAGTACCATCCGATACAGGTCAGGTCTCAAGCCCTTCAAAAACTTGTTCCTCTTTGTTCGCTCTTGGTTCGCCACAGCTGGCATGTACACTAGAAGCGCAGAAAACCGCCTCGCATACTCGGCCACACGCATATCACCTTGCTTCAGGTTATCAAACTCACGTTCCCGACTAGCGAAGTAGGACTCTGGGGTGTATTCGCGTCGAAAGGCCTCGCAGAAAACATCCCAAGTGAGCATCGTCCCACTATCTCGAAGCATCCTCGAAGTACTCCTCCACCAGCGCTGATCATCATCTCGCAACTGCAGCACTGCCAACTTCAGTCTCTTTTCTGGAGCATACTCCAGGGTATCAAACAGCTCCTCCATCTGAACAAGCCACGCCACAGCCCTAGCGCCACCCTCAGTACCGGCCAACGTCGGTGGGTTCGTCCGCTGAAATCGGGCTAAGACTAACTCCATTTCACCAATCGGCATAGTGACGTCATCCACCTGAGCGTCATCATCATTACCTGCTCTAGACTCCTCCTCAGAACGTCTAGTCCTCCTACCTCCTCCACGTCTCGGCGGCATCTAATCAAGCCTAGAGGTAAGATCTCACAGCAGATAAAATAACAAGGCAGATAATAGATCACTAAGTCACAGAGGCAATCAAAAATCAAATCAAAACTCTGTGCCTAGACTCAAGTGTGATAAAAAAAAACTCGAGCTTATCCCAGTTTAAGCTCTGATACCAAAAATGTCAGGCCCCGTGCTAATTTCTAACAATTAACACATAAGAAGCGCATAATCACGGAAGCTTAAAATCAGGGCTTAAAAATTTTCGAAATAATATGGGCCTGAACTTCAAATCATACATTCAAAATAGCAATAATAAAATACGAGTTGATTCAATTCCAACACAACAAGTATATCAATCAAAACAGATCCCCA
>KQ995735.1:251209-266811 GCA_001598015.1 Dorcoceras hygrometricum | reverse complement strand
GATTAGAATCTTACTGGCCATAGCCGCATGGTACGACTATGAGATATGGCAAATGGATGTGAAAACTGCGTTTCTTAATGGAAACATTAAGGAAGAGATCTATATGATGCAGCCTGAGGGTTTCACATCTGTCAGAAGCGAGCATAATTAAGCTTCAGAGATCGATCTACGGTCTCAAACAAGCATCACGAAGTTGGAACCTGAGATTCGATGAAACAATTAAGGAATTGGTTTCATCAAGAATCTCGAGGAGCCGTGTGTCTATAAAAAGGTGTTAAAAGCGCTGTGACGTTCCTAGTACTTTATGTTGATGACATTCTGCTCATTGGGAATGATGTAGGAATATTGCAGTCAACTAAAGTATGGTTGTCTAGCAGATTTTCGATGAAGGAAATGGGTGAAGCATCATATATTCTTGGAATACAGATCTATCGGGATAGATCTAAACGGATGCTCGGACTCACCCAAGCTACCTACATCGATACCATACTTAAGAGGTTCTCTATGGAAGAGTCCAAGAGAGGACACCTACCTATGTGCCACGGGGTCACTCTATCTAAGTCTATGTGTCCAAAGACTGATGAAGAGATAGAGAGTACGTGTACCATATGCCTCGGCTATAGGTAGTATTATGTATGGCATGATCTCGACTAGACTGGATGTCGCATATGCTCTGAGTGTCACGAGCCGCTACCAGGCCAACCCCGGCCAATTGCATTGGAAGGCTGTGAAGGATATTCTTAAGTACTTACGAAGGACTAAGAATATGTTCATGGTCTATGGGGGTGGTGAACTGAAACTGGAAGGATACACTGATTCTAGCTTCCAGTGTGACGTGGATTATTCGAAATCAACCTCTGGATTTGTATTCATGCTCAATGGTTGAGCTGTCTCTTGGAAGAGTTCCAAGCAAGACACCATCGCGGATTCAACCACTGAGGCTGAGTACATCGCAGCATCAGCTGCTGCTAAGGAGGCCGTTTGGATAAGGAATTTCGTCCAAGAGTTGGGCGTCATTCCTAATGGAGTTGGTCCAGTCCCGGTGTACTGCGACGACACGGTGCCGTTGCGTGCTAATTCGATTTGCAATAGTTTTCAAGAATGAATGTTTAATTGGAATTGGGAATGCGAAAACGATTTATACACCTTAAAATTAAAAGACGTTCCAACTCGCGATGTCGAAGCACACACAACAACGATTAAACGGAAACACGATAACTTGAACCCAGCACAACTTTGGCACGCTAGGCTAGGTCACATTTCCCTAAGTAGGATGAACAAGCTAGTTAGGAGTGACTTGTTTGATCTGTCAGACATCAAATCCCTACCGACTTGTGAATCCTGTCTGAAAGGAAAGATGACTAAGCAACCCTTCAAGGGCAAGGGTGAATGTGCCCAAGGCCTATTGGATTTGATCCATACTGATGTGTGCGGCCCGTTTAGTATTGGTACTAAATATGGTCACACATATATCATCACCTTTATCGATGATTACTCTAGGTATGGGTACTTGTACTTGATGAAGTACAAGTCTGAATCCTTTGAAAAGTTCAAGGAATTCAAGGCTGAAGTAGAAAATCAGTTAGGAAAAAGTATTAAGGCACTTCGATCTGATCGAGGTGGTGAATACTTAAGTACTGAGTTTCAAGACTATCTGAAAGAGAATGGGATTCTCTCACAGTGGACCCCTCCGGCCACACCACAGCTCAATGGTGTAGCGGAGCGTCGTAATCGGACCTTGTTGGACATGGTTCGATCTATGATGAACTTCACTGAGCTTTCGACCTCGTTTTGGGGCTATGCGCTCGAAACGGCGGTAATGTTGTTGAACAATGTCCACACCAAGGCGGTGGATAAGACTCCGTATGAGATATGGATGGGCAAACCACCCAAGTACTCATTCATGAGGATTTGGGGATGTCCTGCTTACGTGAAGCAGACAGTGAGAGATAAGCTGGATACGAGATCCATCTTATGCTACTTCATTGGGTATCCAAAGAATTCCATTGGATACTACTTCTACTATCCCAGCGAAACAAAAGTGTTTGTTTCTAGGAATGCCACCTTTATGGAAATAGAATTTCTACTTGATAGAAAGGACAAAATAGTAGAACTCGAAGAGGTTCGAGAACCAATTGAAGTACCAAGTGAATCTCCTGCACCTACAGAGCCAATACCAGAAATGGTCGCACCTAGGAGATCCGAAAGGATTCCTAGGGCTCCTGAGAGATATGGTTTTCTCTTTGAAGATGATCAAGGTGATCAAGTTATTGGATCTGATCCAAGAACTTTCAAGGAGGCAATTTCCGATGCTGATTCTGACTTATGGCTTGAAGCAATGCAGTCTGAGTTTGACTCAATGCATGCTAACCAAGTTTGGACTCTTGTTAACCCTCCCGAAGGAATCGTTCCTATTGGTTGCAAATGGGTGTACAAGAGAAAACTTGGGCCTGATGGTAAGGTAATGACCTACAAGGCACGACTGGTCGCGAAAGGTTACACTCAAAGGCAAGGTGTTGACTATGATGAAACCTTCTCGCCAGTCGCAATGTTCAAGTCAATTAGAATCTTGTTAGCCATAGCCGCATGGTACGACTATGAGATATGGCAAATGGATGTGAAAACTACTTCCTTAATGGAAACATTAAGGAAGAGATCTATATGACGCAGCCTGAGGGTTTCACATCTGTTGGAAGCGAGCATAAGGTATGCAAGCTTCAGAGATCGATCTACGGTCTCAAACAAGCATCGCGGAGTTGGAACCTGAGATTCGATGAAACAATTAAGGAATTTGGTTTCATCAAGAATCTCGAGGAGCCGTGTGTCTATAAAAAGGTAGTTAAAAGCGCTGTGACGTTCCTAGTACTTTATGTTGATGACATTCTGCTCATTGGGAATGATGTAGGAATATTGCAGTCAACTAAAGTATGGTTGTCTAGCAGATTTTCGATGAAGGAAATGGGTGAAGCATCATATATCCTTGGGATACAGATCTATCGGGATAGATCTAAACGGATGCTCGGACTCACCCAAGCTACCTACATCGATACCATACTTAAGAGGTTCTCTATGGAAGAGTCCAAGAGAGGACACCTACCTATGTGCCACAGGTGTGACGTGGATGATTCGAAATCAACCTCTGGATTTGTATTCATGCTCAATGGTGGTGCTGTCTCTTGGAAGAGTTCCAAGCAAGACACCATCACGGATTCAACCACTGAGGCTGAGTACATTGCAGCATCAGCTGCTGCTAAGGAGGCCGTTTGGATAAGGAATTTCGTCCAAGAGTTGGGCGTCATTCCTAATGGAGTTGGTCCAGTCCCGGTGTACTGCGACAACACGGGTGCCGTTGCGCAAGCAAAGGAGCCTAGGTCTCACCAAAGATCCAAACATATACTGAGGAAATACCACATAATCCGGGATATTGTGGCTAGAGGGGACATAGCAGTTGAGAGAGTCGCCTCTGCGGACAACGTTGCTGATCCACTTACGAAGCCTTGCCAGAACCCTTGTTTGAAAAACATCGCGAAACAATAGGACTACGTCTGATGAGTAGTTGGCTTTAGGGCAAGTGGGAGATTGTTAGAGTAGATGCCCAACTAGCCAACTTGTGGCGTGTGGGTTTATATACTCTTGTATATTACAATCTTTATATATAATATTCGCATTTATCCATATGGCATTCTTTACTTTCATTGTGTGTATAATGATTTATAATTGCGTTGAGTAAAGACCTAGAATGTACTCAAGTGTATGTTAGATGTGATAGTGGGTATGACGGCTATCATGAAACACATCTAATAGTCACTGTGTATTCTGAACATGTTCCTAGTCGATTGGGCCGTCAAAATGAGTTTAAGGCCGCCCGAGTTCGAGACTAGTATCTGCGATGCGAAGTACCATGTTTCATTTGTAGGGAACATTGTGATGTTCTGAGCATGTAGATAGATAGTGACCTGGTGATCTATCGAACTACCCTCCTTCGGACTTTCCAAGTGGTTACCATTTGTCGAGTGGACAAGTCCGAGGTCTTGGTTGTACTGATTAGTCCTCGCGACTCGAAACGTCATTGAGACTCTACATGATAGGCGTCTCACTTTGACCCGTTTGCCGACTCACTTGGGGTCATAAGGCGTCGGGATTGGGTGAGACCTCAATGCGTGTAGGAGTCGATGCATCGTTGTCGAGGATTCACCGCTCGCAGACATGCGTGGATATCCTATGCTATCTGAGGGGATAATAGTGTATGAATCTCTGGACAGAGTACTAGAAGTGTTTTAGGTAAATATGTTTACCTAGTTACACTCGCGATGTCACTATTTGATCTCCAAGATGTACGCATAGCTATCTGATCTTTAGCGACTCTCGATTTACCAATGGTCGTTGATCTGATCGGGATATATGGATTGAAATATGTTTACCTAGTTACACTCGCGATGTCACTATTTGATCTCCAAGATGTACGCATAGCTATCTGATCTTTAGCGACTCTCGATTTACCAATGGTCGTTGATCTGATCGGGATATATGGATTGAAAGGACCGTACTGTACGCTAACCACGACCAACTGGTTCTTGCAGGCACTATCAGTGATACCTAGGGGATCATGGGGCGATGTTGCTAGACGCTTTACCATGATCCGATGGGCAAGTCCGGAATTGTGATTCCGGAGCCGCAATTGTTGTGGGCCCACGGCTAGCTGTATCCCTGAACCATTGAGGGTCACACAAGTACTAGATTCAAGATTCCCGCACGGATACTCGGCTCAATGTGTTGAGCACGAGAAGAGGATATTGGGGAGTGCGACTTCCTAAAAGTCAACAGGGGTCAAACCGGTGTTTCCCGCTGTTGAGGGGCAAAACAGTCATTTTGAAATTTAGGGTTGGATGATCTGAAAAATTGTTTTTCATATCATAATATTCATTTTTGGAAACTGAGTCGATCGGTCCGATCTGATCGGCGATCGGAGTTACGATGAAGTCGCAGCGATGGATATCGTCATTTGGAGTTAAGACTATTTAATATAGAGTTAAGACTAGACTTCAAATAATTAACACTCTAAACCTAACCCTAAACCTAGCATTGGCCGCCGCCCTCCCTCCTCTCTACAAGCCGCCGCCGCCGCCGTGCGCCGCCGCCGCCGCCGCCGTCGCTTCGTCGGAAAATCGTTTCCGGCCAATTCGACGAGGAGAATCCGTTCGTGCAGATCTCGTCAGTCCTTCTAGTGCAGGCTGACGAAGGAGTCTCATTTCTGGTCGTGGACCGGATTGGCGATTTCTACCGCAATCTACCGTGAAGAGCCGACGTTATTGTAACTACGGTTGGAGCCAGGCACAAGTGCCAGCAAGGTAGTGTTTTGAACACCCTATGAATGACGATATTGTATTGTTTATTTTATCGTATTGATCGCCTCCCGGACATGTATTTTCTGTTCTTCCGCTTCCTAGCCGGGGGGGCAGATCCGGATCCCCAACAAGTAAGAGATCAAGATGTCGCAAAGACTGCTTTTTGTACTAGGTACGGACACTTTGATTTCTTGGTTATGCCGTTTGGACTGACCAACGCACCTGCAGTCTTTATGTATCTGATGAACCGAGTCTTCCGAGAATTTATTGATCAGTTTGTGATCGTGTTCATTGATGACATCTTGGTATATTCTAAGACTCCTTTGGAGCATAAGGAGCACCTGAGAATTGTCCTTCAGACGTTGAGAGACCAGCAGCTGTATGCTAAATTCTCCAAGTGCGAGTTTTGGCTGGATCGCGTCGTATTCTTGGGTCATTTTATTTCACCCGAGGGGATTTCTGTGGATCCCAGTAAGTTTTATGCTGTTTTGAACTGGGAGTGTCCCAGGAATGTGTCGGAGATTCGCAGTTTCTTGGGTCTGGCTGGCTATTACCGTCGTTTCATTGAGGGATTTTCTAGCATAGCAAGCCGATGACTCAATTGACTCAGAAGGACAAGAGGTTTGTGTGGACTGAGAAATGCGAGAATGCGTTCCAATTGCTCAAGGAGAAACTGACTACTGCACCTGTGTTGGCTCTGCCGTCAGGATCAGGTGGCTTCGTTGTTTGTTCTGACGCTTCGCTCAATGGATTGGGCTGTGTTTTGATGCAGAATGGTCGAGTCATTGTGTATGCCTCACGGCAGCTGAAATCGCATGAGACTCGTTATCCAGTCCATGATTTGGAGCTAGCAGCCGTGGTCTTTGTGTTAAAGATCTGGCGTCACTACCTGTATGGTGAGCAATTTTTGGTGTACTCAGACCACAAAAGTTTGCAGTATCTGTTTTCGCAGCCTGATTTGAATATGAGACAGCGTCGTTGGATGGTGCTGCTAAAGGACTTTGATTGCGAGATTAAGTATCAGCCTGGGAAATCGAACATAGTGGCCGATGCTTTGAGCAGGAAGGCTAGTGAGATGCTTGCGTCGCTGTATATTTCTAAGGACCAAGAGCATCTTAACACTACTGGTTGGAGATTCTACCCGGCTGAGGATTGTGTTGTGGTTTCTTCCTTCCAAGTGGAGCCACAGATTGTTTCGAGTATTCGAGCAGCTCAAAGGACTGATCCTTCCATCCACGATTTGAAGTTGAAGGTCAGGGCTGGAGAACTTGAGGATTATTCTGTTTCTTCTGATGGTTGCTTGAGGTTTCGTGGCAGGCTGGTTGTGCCTAACCTCATTGATTTGAAGGAGGAGATCCTTCGGGAAGCGCACTGCAGTAGACACAGTGTTCATCCTGGTGCACGGAAGATGTACCATGCGTTGAAGCCGCACTTCTGGTGGGTTGGCCAAAAGAGCGACGTTGCTGGATTCGTTGCTCGATGTTTGAACTGTCAGATGGTTAAGGCCGAAAGGATGAGACCCGGTGGTCTGTTGCAGAGTTTGGAAGTGCCCCAATGGAATTGGGAGCACATAGCTATGGATTTCGTGACGCATCTGCCTCATACCAGCAGAGGGTGCGATGCTATTTGGGTGGTTTTCGACCGATTGTCGAAGTCTGCACATTTTATTCCCTATGGTATGACCTTTTCTCTGAAGAAGATGGCGAAACTGTACGTGGATTTTGTGGTTAGACTGCACAGTGTGCCTGTTTCGATCGTTTCAGACCGTGATCCAAGGTTTACTTCCAGGTTTTGGAAGAGTCTGCAAGCAGCTCTAGGTACCAGATTGGCTATGAGTACCGCGTATCATTCCCAAACATATGGCCAATCTGAGCGAACTATCCAGACGTTGGAGGATATGTTACGAGCTGCTGTGATGGATTTTGGAGGTAGCTGGCAAGACGCGTTGTCTTTGGTATAGTTTTCTTATAATAACACCTATCAGGTGACAATTGGCATGCCGCCGTTTGAGGCTTTCTACGGCAGGAAGTACAGATCGCCGGTATGTTGGGAAGAAGTGGGGGAGAAACAGCTATCTGCCCCAGATTTTGTGCAGCAAATGAAAGATCATGTGGATCTATTTCGCCAGCGAATGAAAGCTGCCCAGGATCGCCAAGCCAGTTATGCGAATAAGAGGCGTCGACCTATAGAGTTTCAGGTTGGTGATCAGGTATTCCTTAAATTTTTTCCGTTTCGCAGTGTTATGCGCTTTGGACACATGGGAAAGTTAGCCCCTCGTTACGTCGGACCGTATGAGATCGTTGAGAGGATTGGCCCGTTAGCGTATCGGCTGTTGTTGCCTCCGGAATTATCTTCTCTCAATGATGTCTTTCATGTTTCCATGTTGAGGAAGTACGAGCCAGATCCGTCTCATGTGCTTCGAACTGACGAGGTAGAGCTAGATCAGACGTTGAGTTATTAGGAATATCCCTTGCAGATCCTTGGTAGAAAAAAGAAACAATTGAGGAATAAAACCATTCCGTTGGTGATGGTGCAATGGAGCAAGCATGGTAGGGAAGAAGCTACTTGGGAGTTGGAAGAAAAGATGCAGCGCGAGTGGCCGCATCTGTTTGAGTAGCTGTTGTATTAAATTCCCAATAGTTGTAGTTTTGGTTGTATTTCTTTCCTAGTTGTTGTTGGGTGCTTGCTCAGTTATCTTGAACTCTTGGTCTTGAGTTGGGCGATTTTCTGTTTGGTTTTCTGTTGCTGTGTTGTAATTCCAGAATTGTTGTTTGATTTCGAGGACGAAATCCTTTTTAGTGGGGGAGAAATGTGAGATCTGAAATTAATAAAAGATTAATTGTTGGATTAATCGGTTTTTAAGAATTCTGGATGTTCAGATTTCATTTGGAAGGTTTGTATATAATTTTGGGTCAGATTTCGCATTTGAATTAATTCTGGACAGTTTTATAATTTCGCGTTAGAGACCAGCTGTTGGTTTTGTATAGGGTGCAAACGTCGTCGTTTTGACCTAGTGAACAGTAGAGATCTGTTGAACGCGTATGTTATATCAGACTTTGTGTTTGGTTAAGAATCAGCAGTAGCGCTTACGTGGATTTCAGATGTTGGATAGTTAGCGTGTTTTGTTGTTCAGAAGTTGGTGCGTTTGCCTTCAGTAGTGATCAGCTGTTGGGTTCTTTACGACGTCGTTTTATTTAGTTGAAACGCAGTGTTTTGGGAATCAGCTGCTGGTCGCGTAAGACAATTACTGTTGAGGGATCTGTTGCATTGTTTTATCCAGCTGCTAGTTTGGTTGATCAGCTGTTGACAGCAAGGATGACGTATCCTATGCGACGTCGTTTGGTAAGTTGATGCGACGCCGTTTTTCTTAGCCTTGTTTGAGAAATCCAGCCGTTGGGTTTTTCAGCTGTTGGCAGTTTTAGTGTCCAGCAGTAGGAATCTGTTGTAGTGCATATCCAGCCGTTGGTTTGTGGAACAGTGCAACTGCGGAATTTTGTCGGTGGATTTAATTCACCAGTTTTTGAACAGCTACAAGTTATAAAGATAAGGGTTGGTCTCCGCTTTATTTTAACAGATTCCATACTTAGCGATATTTTCTCCCGATTGTTATCTTTCGTTGCGAACCCTAGAGCATTGTTCACCGTGAGTTTCTCCGGCGAATTCCCGTCATTTCCAACCACCTTTTTGGACGTTCGAGGTAGCTTTGGACTCCTATTGAGAATCTCTTTCATTCTATACCACTCTTGGGAGCTGTTGTTAGCTGGAAGTAAGATCACGAAGTGCTTCCTTTGGCCGTGTGTTCGCTGTGCAGGTAGCCCTTCGATTTAGAGATAAGATCTTACCTTAGAGCTTTGTTATTCCTGTTGAGTCGCTGAGTAGGATGATAGCTGGTTTGAGTGTATAACTCCCAGCCGTGTGTTCTTTGCCGTGTCCCGTGGGATTTATGTTTTGTGCGTTGTGTGTTTAGCAGGTCTAAACCAGAATTATCGGGACTCTTGTTGTGGTAATCGTTGCACAGAATTAAGCTACGGGTTGAGCTTGTTACAGCATGAGGTTTGGCATTGATAAATGCAGTGATGGCTGATTGTTTCTTCGTGTATTGCTGCCAGTGTTTAATTTCTGCTGTTATGTGCATACACGCATTATATCACTTGCATTTCAGATCTCAACCGTATTGTGCATTGTGTTGTTTTCTCGTATCTTGTTGTATTGCGCTGTTGTTTCTTACCAGGATGCGAGGGCGAGCGGCGATACCGCACTCTCATCTCCCTGCTGGGATTGTTAGCCCTCATGCGCCGAGTGGTTAACTACCACAGTTCATGAGTTGTGCAACGGCAGGTTGAGCTGTTTGATGCATCTGGTATTCGGGTGTAGTGTCAAGGCGAGTGGCTCATTACCACACTTTGAACACACCCGTGGCCACTGTTTGTTGCAGATTCTGTGGAGCTATGTTTGAGTTCCTTGGCTCCCTCATCGGTTGTAGCCTTCAGCGGTTGTTCAGTCTCATGCATAGCATCTGCATTTTATCTTATGCTTTTTATTTAGCTGTTTCAGTTGCTCTCCGTAATGGGTTTTGACCCCATGTCCCTCTGGGGCTTGGTTTGTTTGTTTGCCTGTTTTGTTGTTCAGGTTCTGCAGCTGGTCGTGGTTTTTACTCAGCTAGAGGTGCCCTAGGAGGTTGTTAGAGTATCCCAATAGCATATAGCATATTTATATGTATCAGTACGGCTAGCCAGGGAATGCCCTGTGCTTTTGTTGTGCTTTGTGGTTTTCAGTTGTGGTTGTTACCAGGTATTTGATACATGTTTATGTTGTGCTGTACATCGTGGTCTTGTAACCTTTGTTTGTTTTGTGAAACTGGGATTACTTTGAGTATTGTCGTATTTTAAATTATATCATTTTAAACCGTCAGGCCAAAAGCAAAAATTTTACCCTCTTTTTAATAGCTTCTGCTTGTTTGTGCGTTGTTTATCTCTGTTGTGAGCACGAGTCCTGACGCTCATACTGATACTGGTATCGGTACTAGAACTGGTATAGGGATCCAGACTGGACTCACTATCCTCATTGTGGACGGGGAAGTGTGCAGAAGAACCATAACTTGGACTAGAGTGGGTTGGACTCTTTTGAGGCTGGTCCTCTTCCTCAGGAGCCGGTTGATCCAGGACCTGTTTTCCATCTATAGAGCCCAAATGCTCCTTCTCTGGAGCCTGGTGCTCTGCTCTGATTCCTCCACATTCTCGACAGTCCAAGCAATCTCGTCAATCTGCCGTTCTGCTGTTGGTTCGGGATTCTGATGCTCTTGTTCCTGATCCGTTCGCTTATCTGGTGTTGAGTGGGTAGGCTGTGCAATCTGAGCTTTATATTCTTTCCATGTTAAGCTTGGAATGATTTCCAAAGAGGCAATTCGGTCTGTAGATCGCTCATTATAAGTGACGGGCAGACCGGCTCTAGCTTGAAACAAATTAATACTCTTCCTGGTCTTTGCCAATTCAACCTCCAGCATACGAATTGCCATGATATCTTGGTTGACTGACGGATTATCCTTGTGAAATTTTTCCAGTGCTCAGCAACAGCTACACGCATGTGCAACTCCACCATCTTGAACCAGATGAGCTCCCTTCTCTGGAGAAGCTCACTAACCTTTTCCGTATCGGCCCATGAAAACAATTTATTTTAAGTTTTTGCAAACTCTTCCACAGACTTCATAGATGGAATCTTGCTCAACCGGTAACCAGTGCAGAACCTGCGCCACTGATTGAAAATTTGGAGTTGGCACTCTACTCTGTCCCTTACATCTTGAATGACTAGCAGGTAGTGCTCCTCGACTGGATTCGGTCGATCAAGATAGGATAGAACTCCCTTGCCTTTATCAGTTGTGTCAATTTTCGGAAGAAAGTGGGTGACCCAGTTGATTTCTCGTATCTCCACGGGAGCATAAACACTCTTACCAGTGTAGGTCATAGATTGTTGAGCTGGTTGGGCAGATTCATGCCTCGCCTCCATAAAAGTTTTGCAGTTGCCAGCCCCTCTAGTCTTCTGCAGTAGACTCCACATGCTCTCCCTGAGCAATAGTGGAAACATTACCATCCTGGCCCTCTTTTTCTGTGTGGTTCTCACACTCCACACGCTCTTCCTGCTCAGCAGCGTTGGAGGTTTCATCAGCCTGTTTTTCCAATTCTGGAGTCATCTCCATAGTGGCTTCTTGCCCCCCAGCGATTGACTCCTTGTCACTCCAGCTGGTATTTCAAGAATGTGACCAGGATGGGACTCCGTTTGATGATCAGTAGTGTGCATCACCTTCTTTGTTCTCTTGGTCCAGTGCTTCCTCATGATAAGCACCGGAGGAACAGACACAATAGCCTCTGAGTCAGATGACTCTACCACTTGTTTGCGCTTAGAGCCACGACGTTTCTTCAGCCCAGCCAACGGGCATGAATCCACATCTGAGCTGGTCCAGTGCTTCCTCATGATAAGCACCGGAGGAACAGACACAATAGCCTCTGAGTCAGATGACTCTACCACTTGTTTGCGCTTAGAGCCACGACGTTTCTTCAGCCCAGCCAACGGGCATGAATCCACATCTGAGCTGGTCTCAGACGTGGACTTCGCTGGAGAAGCTTGGCTCCTAGACTCCACTGGTTGCTATACAACCACCTTCTGTTCCTTCACCATGGAACAACTCTTTCTTTATTCTTCTTGGCCTTCTCCATAGCCGCCTTCTCTGGTTCATTAGGGAGTGTGAGACCCCAAAACATTAGTGGAGCAATTAATCTAATTAATTGTTTTTAGCATAGACCGGATCAGGTGTGAGCTGATCTGGGACGGGCCAGCCCTGAGCTAGTATGCTTTAGGGAGCGCAAGCTGGTCTGTGTGGATGGAACAGCTCTGAGCTGTTACGTGACGTAGAACACTGAGCAAGTCTTCCTGTTGTGAGCTGGTCTGGGGGAAACAGCTTAGAGGTGCACAAGCTGGCAGTAATGTTTGGACCGGTCGGTTCGTGGTTTGGTGTAAATCGGTACGGTTTATGGTTTCCAGCTTAGGTAAGAGCTGGACGTGTGCAAGCTGGTCTACGTACACGTGAACTGGTTTCTCTGAGCTGGAGAGCGGTGCGACGTCGTTTAACGATATCAGCTTAGACGCTAGCTGGATGATGCGCGTGAGCTATCCAAGGCATAATTTGTTCTATAGTTGTAATCTGTTGCTACTGTGTATGTTGTGATCTGTTTTGGAGATAGCAGACTGTTCTAGTAGTGCAAGCTGGATGACATACACCAGCTGGGAGAGAAGGCAGTGTGCTGGTTATTCCTGAGCTGGTACTAGCTTGGACCCTGAGCTGTCAGTGGCTACTGTTCACCAGATCGTGGGATACTTAATTCATATAAATAGAGGACTTTGACCGTGTACACACCATTACTTTCCAACACTTAGAATATTACTCTCTTGTAACCTTAACCTCTACTGTAGCGAAACTCTTATTGTTCATCGAACCTTATCTCCTCCGATTCTCGGCGGTATACGATGCAACTTTGAGCAAGGTTGATAGCGTTGAGTTCTCCTTTCCAAGACGCTTCTTCCTGTACCTCTTTCGAAGGCTTTGGTGGGCTAGAAGAGTGAACGTTAAGGAGCTACAGTGTGTGGTCGGTTCATATTCCAGCCGATTGGGTCTTTCGTTCAGGCAGTGCTTTCGAGTAAGTGTTAGATCCTCCCTTACATTTTGTTTAGAGCTAGCTATCACGTTTAAGGGGTAGGATAGAACTGGGTTGAGCTGGTGGCTTCCAGTTTGGTATTTCTGTGCTTACTGTCCCTGAGCTGATTATTGTGCTTGGCTAAGCAGGTTTCAGATCTGAGTTGTTCAGGACTCTTGCTGTGGTAATTGTAGCACAGAAGCGAAGGTACGGATGCGATCTTGTATTATAGCTTTGGGATAAGCATGGATGTATTTGTATGTTTGCTAGTATGTTGTGAAGTGTGTATGATATCGTATTGTTGTTGCTTGCTGCTGTTCTGTGCTGGTTATTGCAAGATGTGGTAGTTTGCATACACTCATTGTGAGACCTGGAATTGTATAAGATTAATTTGGTTGGAATTAATCGGTTTTTAGAGATTTCTGGTGGTTTAGATCTCTGTTTGTAAGTTTGGTTGACAATTTCGAGTTAGATTTCGCATTTTAAGCAATTCTGGAAGTTTTCGTAATTTTTGTATTTTTGGGTAAAAGCTGGTTTTTGGTGAAAGCTGGTTTTTAGTGAAAACCAGTCGCAACGTGTTTTGGTAACGCAGGATTATGAAACGCCGTCGTTTGGAGAGATCTGGTAGCGCTTGTAATATCAGCAGTTGCCTTAGCGTGAATTTGTATCGGGATGGATACGGTGTGGTTTGAATAAGTTGGAACGACGTCGTTTTGGTGTAGCGCTAGTGTGAGATCTGGTCGCGTGTGTGTGCCTGCTGGTTGTTCAGCCGAAGCAGATGTCAACACGGGTCAACATCCCTATAGCACAAGGAGGAAACGTCGTCGTTTGGCTAGCGCTAAGGAACCAGTCGATGCGCATATTCGAGTTCCAGACGTCAACGCTGATCAACTCTTCTGTAGCTTGCAGCTGGTTTTGAGAGAGAGTTAGCGACCGGATTTGATGACGTCAGCTGTGCGACGCCGTTTTGATTAATTGCAACCCTGCGTTTTATATGTTGCTGCTGGTACCAGCTTTTGGAAGGATTTCACACGAGAGAAATCAGCCGATGGTTTTAGGCGATCAGCTGGTGGCATATTTGATGACATAAGCGGTGCGACGTCGTTTTGTTAAGTCGCTGCGACGTCATTTTGTGTGTTTGGGATTATGCTTGCAGGGTTCGACCAGCCGATGGTTTGTTGGTGCCTGCTGGTTATGTCGGTGGAATTTTAAATCAGATTTCAGCAGCTACGAGATTTATATATAGGAAGACTTGGTCTTCGATTGAAACATCAGATCCCATACTTAGAATAATTTCCCGACATTCGTCCTTTGTTTCTCGAACCCTAGAGCACTGTTCACCGTGAGCTTTTCCGGTGAATTCCCGTCGTTGTTGGCTGTTGTTTGATGCGTGCGAGGTAGCGTTGGACTCCTCTCGAGAAGCTCTTCCATCTTATATCATTCTTGGAAGCTGTTGTTAGCTAGAGCGAGGTCGCGAAGTTACTGTCTTGGCCGTGTGTTCGCTTTGAGCAGGTAGCTTCGAATTGTTGTAAGATCTTAGCTGTAGTAAGTTGATTTAAGCTCCCTGTTAAGTGGTATTGATGGAATTGATCGCTGGTTGAGTTGTAACTCCCGGAAGTACCTTCTGTGTATTCGAGTCCCGATGATTTATGCCCCGGTGTGCTTTGACAGGTTGTTGTTCAGATTTCTCGGGACCTTTGTTGTGGTAATTGTGCTAGGAGTTAAGGTACGGATTGGAGCTTGTAATACAGCGATGTTATGGCTTGGATAGTTTGTGAGATGACTATTGCTGGCTGCTGTTTTGTGAGATGGTTGTTGGTTATGTGGTGTATACGTGCTGATGTTATTATTGTTCGCATATGTTTATGTGCTTGTTATTCCAGCATGTGGAATACACGCATTTGCATCTCCGTTCAGCTTTTGCATCCATTGCTTCGTTGTTGTCGTTCTGTTTACTTACCAGGATGCGAGGGCGAGCGGTGATTTCGCACTCTCATTTCCCCTATGCGTCGAGTGGCTAGCTACCACAGTTCATAGGTGGGGTTGTTGATGCATCTGGTAAGGGTGGCTGAGTAGGGGTGAGTGGGTAGCACCCACATGTCCTACACTCACCGTGGCCACATATTCTGTTGCAGATCCCGTTGAGCTGTTGTTTCTTTCCTCATGCATAGCATCTGCATTTTATTCATGCTGTTTACTGTTGTTTATAGTTGCTCTCCGTACTGGGGTTTGACCCCTTGTCCCTCTGGGGCTTGGTTGTTTTCCTTGTTGTGTTGTTTTCAGGAATCTCAGGTTTTACAGCTGGTCGTGGTTTTAGTCCAGCTGGTAGTGCCCCAGGAGGTGGTTAGAGTATCCCAGTGGCGTATAGCATATTTATATGTATCGGTCCAGTTAGCCGGGGAGATGCCATGTGCTTCGTTGGTGTATTTGACTGTTTGAGTTTGATACTTGTTTTATGCTATACTTTCATTGTTGTTGTTTAGTTCGTAAACGGGGATTCTATTTTAAGTATCGTGCTATTTTAAATTATATTGTTTTAAACTCGTCAGGCCAAAAGCGAAAATTTTACCCG
>KQ995735.1:215549-247583 GCA_001598015.1 Dorcoceras hygrometricum | reverse complement strand
AGTCGGGTGATCGTAGGTACTTGCCTTGTTTTTGATTTTCCTTCTCATGTGTTGTTTGACACTGGTGCATCACATTCGTTTATTTCTGATTCGTTTGTTGTTGAGCATGGTCTGTGTACCATTTCATTGCGTGATGATGTTTCCGTGTCTACCCCTGGCGGTGTGAGCTTGTTCTCCCAGGAGGTTTTGTTGGATGGTGTGTTGCGGTTTGGTGAGCATGTCCTGTTAGCGAACTTGATCCGTTTGATGCTTTGGGATTTCGATTGCATAGTTGGGATGGATGTTCTGTCCAACTATAGGGCCTTCGTGGATTGCTTCCATGGGATTGTGCGCTTTAGGCCTTTATCTGGAGAGAAGTGGGACTTCTACGGGTTTTGTTAGATGGTGTGTTGCGGTTTGGTGAGCATGTCCTGTTAGCGAACTTGATCCGTTTGATGCTTTGGGATTTCGATTGCATAGTTGGGATGGATGTTCTGTCCAACTATAGGGCCTTCGTGGATTGCTTCCATGGGATTGTGCGCTTTAGGCCTTTATCTGGAGAGAAGTGGGACTTCTACGGCCAGGATTCTAGATCGAAGATCCCGTTGATCTCAGCTATGTAGATGTTCAGCTTGTTGTCTTTGGAGAATACTGGCTTTATGATCTATGCTTTGGATGCATCTTCTTCTTCCCGTGTTCAGCTCAGTGATGTTCCCGTGGTGCGACATTTCCCGGATGTGTTTTCGGAGGAGATTCCTGGTTTTCCTCCGAGGCGGGAGATTGACTTCAGCATAGAGCTGGTGCCTGGCATAGCTCCGATTTGCGTGCTCCTTATCGTCTGGCGCCTGCGGAGTTGAGAGAACTCAAGGTGCAGTTAGATGATTTGCTGGAGAAAGGTTTTATCCGACCTAGTATGTCGCAGTGGGGACCGCCCATCTTGTTTGTGAAGAAGAAGGATGGCCCAATGCGGATATGCATTGATTTCCGCCAGTTGAACAAAGCCACTGTGAAGAACAAGTACCCATTGCCGAGAATCGATGATCTGTTTGATCAGTTGCAAGGTTCTGCGGTGTATTCAAATATTGATCTTCGTTCAGGGTACCATCAGCTAAGAGTGAGAGAACAAGATGTCACGAAGACTGCTTTTCGTACCAGGTACGGGAATTTCGAGTTTTTGGTTATGCCGTTTGGATTGACTAATGCCCCTGCAGTCTTTATGGACTTGATGAACCGAGTTTTCCGCGAGTTTATTGATCAGTTTGTGATCGTGTTCATCGAAGACATCTTAGTCTATTCGAAGACTCCTTTGGAGCACAAGGAGCATTTGCGTATTGTCCTTCAGACGCTGAGAGACC
Organism: Dorcoceras hygrometricum; assembly: GCA_001598015.1. NCBI lineage: Eukaryota > Viridiplantae > Streptophyta > Magnoliopsida > Lamiales > Gesneriaceae > Dorcoceras > Dorcoceras hygrometricum. The sequence continues at coordinate 246,249 of KQ995735.1, read as the reverse complement.
AGCAGTTGTATGCAAAGTTCTCCAAGTGCGAGTTCTGGTTGGATCGCGTCATATTCTTGGGACATGTGATTTCAACCGAGGGGATTTCTGTAGATCCTAGCAAGGTTGATGCCGTTCTGAACTGGAAGCATCCCAGGAATGTTTCCGAGATTCGTAGTTTCTTGGGTCTGGCTGGCTATTATCGTCGCTTCATTGATGGATTCTCTATTATAGCAAAGCCGATGACTCAATTGACTCAGAAGGACAAGAGGTTTGTTTGGACTGAGCAGTGCGAGAATGATTTTCAACTGCTCAAGGAAAAGTTGACTACTGCGCCTGTGTTGGCTCTGCCGTCAGGTTCAGGTGGTTTCGTTGTTTGTTCTGACGCTTCGCTCAATGGATTGGGTTGTGTGTTGATGCAGAATGGTCGAGTCATTGCGTATGCCTCGCAGCAGTTGAAACTGCACGAGACTCGTTACCCAGTCCATGATTTGGAGTTAGCAGCGGTGGTCTTTTCGTTGAAGATCTGGCGTCACTACCTGTAGGGCGAGCAGTTTGTGGTGTACTCCGACCACAAGAGTTTGCAGTATCTGTTTTCGCAGCCTGACCTGAACATGAGACAACGTCATTGGATGGAGCTGCTAAAGGACTTTGATTGTGAGATTAAGTACCAGCCTGGGAAGTCGAACATAGTGGTCGATGCTTTGAGCAGGAAGGCTACTGAGATGCTTGCGTCATTGTACATCTCTAAGGATCAGGAGCATCTCAACACTACGGGTTGGAGATTCTACCAGGCTGAGGATTGCGTTGTGGTTTCATGTTTCCAAGTGGAGCCACAGATTGTTTCGACTATTCGAGCAGCTCAGAGGACTGATCCGTTTATCCACGTGTTGAAGTTGAAGGTCAGGGCTGGCGAACTTGAGGACTATTCTGTCTCTTCCGATGGTTGTTTGTGTTTCCGGGGCAGGTTGGTTGTGCCCAATTTGATTGATTTGAAGGAGGAGATCCTTCGGGAAGCACACTGTAGCAGACATAGTGTTCATCCTGGTGCACGGAAGATGTACCATGTTTTGAAGCCGCACTTCTGGTGGGCTGGCCTAAAGAGCGATGTTGCTGGTTTTGTCGCTCGTTGTTTGAATTGTCAGATGGTAAAGGCCGAAAGGATGAGACGTGGTGGTCTGTTACAGAGTTTGGAAGTGCCCCAATGGAATTGGGAGCACATTGATATGGATTTCGTGACGCATCTTCCTCGTTCCAGCAGAGGATGCGATGCTATTTGGGTGGTTATAGACCGACTGTCGAAGTCTGCACATTTTATTCCCTATGGAATGACCTTCTCGTTGAAGAAGATGGCTAAGCTGTACGTTGATTTTGTTGTTAGACTGCACGGTGTGCATGTTTCGATTGTTTCTGACCAAGATCCGAGGTTTACTTCCAGGTTTTGGAAGAGTTTGCAAACAGCTTTGGGTAGCAGATTGGCGATGAGCACCGCGTATCACCCCCAGAAAGATGGCCAATCTGAGCGAACTATCCAGATGTTGGAGGATATGTTGCGAGCTGTTGTGTTGGATTTCGGAGGTATCTGGCAAGACGCGTTGTCTTTAGCTGAGTTTTCGTATAATAAAAGCTACCAAGTGACGATTGGTATGGCGCCTTGTGAGGCTTTGTATGGCAGAAAGTGCAGATTGCCGGTATGTTGGGAAGAAGTGGGGGAGAAGCAGCTATCTGCCCCTGACTTTGTGCAGCAAATGAAAGATCTTGTGGGTCTTATTACACAGTGGATGAAAGCTGCCCAAGATTGCCAAGCCAGTTATGCGAATAAGAGGCGTCGACCTCTTGAGTTTCAGGTTGGTGATCGTGTATTTCTCAAATTTTCTCCGTTTCGCAGTGTTATGCGCTTTGGACGCAAGGGAAAGTTAGCCCCTCGTTACGTCGGACCGTATGAGATTATTGAGAGGATTGGCCCTTTAGCGTATCGGCTGTTGTTGCCGTCAGAGTTGTCTTCTTTACATGACGTCTTTCATGTTTCCATGTTGAGGAAGTATGAGCCAGATCCGTCTCATGTGCTTGGGACTGACGAGGTTGAGCTAGATCAGTCGTTGAGTTATCAAGAATATCCCTTGCAGATCCTTGGAATAAACGAGAAACAGTTGAGGAATAAGACCATCCCGTTGGTAATGGTGCAGTGGAGCAAACATGGAAGGGAAGAAGCTACTTGGGAGCTAGAAGAAAAGATGCAGCGCGAGTGGCCGCATCTGTTTGAGTAGATGTTGAGCTAAATTTCCAGTAGATTGTAGCTTTTGGTTGTATTTCTTCCCTAGTTATTGTTAAATGTTTGCTCAGTTATCTTGAACTCTTTGTGTTGGGCGAGTTCTGTTTGAATCTTGCTATTGCTGTGTTGTTGTGCCAGAATTGTTGTTTGATTTCGGGGACGAAATCCTTTTTAGTGGGGGAGAAATGTGAGACCTGGAATTGTATAAGATTAATTTGGTTGGAATTAATCGGTTTTTAGAGATTTCTGGTGGTTTAGATCTCTGTTTGTAAGTTTTGTTGGCAATTTCGGGTCATATTTTGCAATTTAAGCAAATCTGGAAGTTTTCGTAATTTTGGTATTTTTGGGTAAAAGCTGGTTTTTGATGAAAGCTGTTTTTTAGTGAAAACCAGTCGCAACGTGTATTGGTAACGCAGGATTATGAAACGCCGTCGTTTGGGGAGATCTGGTAGCGCTTGTAATATCAACAGTTGCCTTAGCGTGAATTTGTATCGTGATGGATACGGTGTCGTTTGAATAAGTTGGAGCGACGTCGTTTTGGTGTAGCGCTAGTGTGAGATCTGGTCGCGTGTGTGTGCCTGCTGGTTGTTCAGCCGAAGCAGATGTCAACGCGGGTCAACATCCCTGTAGCGTGAGGAGGAAACATCGTCGTTTGGGTAGCGCTAAGGAACCAGTCGATGCGCATATTCGATTTCCAGACGTCAACGCTGGTCAACTCTTCTGTAGCTTGCAGCTGGTTTTGAGAGAGAGTTAGCGACCGGATTTGATGACGTCAGCTGTGCGACGCCATTTTGATTAATTGCAACGCTGCGTTTTATATGTTGCTGCTGGTACCAGCTTTTGGAAGGATTTTACGCGAGAGAAATCAGCCGATGGTTTTAGGCGACCAGCTGGTGGCAGATTTGATGACGTAAGCGGTGCGACGTCGTTTTGTTAAGTCGTTGCGACGTCGTTTTGTGTGTTTGGGATTATTCTTGCGGGGTTCGACCAGCCGATGGTTTGTTGGTGCCTGCTGGTTATGTCGGTGGAATTTTAAATCAGATTTCAGCAGCTACGGGATTTATATATAGGAAGACTTGGTCTTCGATTGAAACATCAGATCCCATACATATAATAATTTCCCGACATTCGTCCTTTGTTTCTCGAACCCTAGAGCATTGTTCACCGTGAGCTTTTCCGGTGAATTCCCGTCGTTGCTGGCCGTTGTTTGATGCGTACGAGGTAGCGTTGGACTCCTCTCGAGAAGCTCTTCAATCTTATACCATTCTTGGATGCTGTTGTAGCTAGAGCGAGTTCGCGAAGTTACTGTCTTGGCCGTGTGTTCGCTGTGAGCAGGTAGCTTCAAATTGTTGTAAGATCTTAGCTTTAGTAAGTTGATTTAAGCTCCCTGTTAAGTGGTATTGATGGGATTGATCGCTGGTTGAGTTGTAACTCCCGGCAGTACCTTCTGTGTATTCGAGTCCCGATGATTTATGCCCCTGTGCGCTTTGACAGGTTGTTGTTCAGCTTTCTCGGGACCTTTGTTGTGGTAATTATTACACAGAAGTATAAGGTACGGATTGGAGCTTGTAATACATCGATGTTATGGCTTGTATAATTTGTGAGATGACTATTGCTGGCTGCTGTTTTGTGAGATGGCTATTGGTTATGTGGTGTATACGTGCTGATGTTATTATTGTTCGCATATGTCTATGTGCTTGTTATTCCAGAATGTGGCATACACGCATTTGCATCTCCGTTCAGCTTTTTCAGCCATTTCTTCGTTGTTTTGGTTCTGTTTACTTACCAGGATGCGAGGGCGAGCGATGATTCCGCACTCGCATTTCCCCTATGCGCCTTGTGGCTAGCTACCACAGTTCATAGGTGGGGTTGTTGATGCATTTGGTAAGGGTGGGCGAGTAGGGGTGAGTGGGTAGCACCCACATGTCCCACACTCACCGTGGCCACATATTCTGTTGCAGATCCCGTTGAGCTGTTGTTTCTTTCTTCATGCATAGCATCTGCATTTTATTCATGCTGTTTACTGCTGTTTATAGTTGCTCTCCGTACTGGGGTTTGACCCCATGTCCCTCTGGGGCTTGGTTGTTTTTCTTGTTGTGTTGTTTTCAGGAAACCCAGGTTTTATAGCTGGTCGTGGTTTTAGTCCAGCTGGTAGTGCCCCAGGAGGTGGTTAGAGTATCACAGTGGCGTATAGCATATTTATATTTATTGGTCCAGTTAGCCGGGGATATGCCCTGTGCTTCGTTGGTGTATTTGACTATTTGAGTCTGATACTTGTTTTATGCTATACTGTCATTGTTGTGGTGATTTTAGTAAACTGGGATTCTATTTTGAGTCTCGCGCTATTTTAAATTATATTGTTTCAAACCGTCAGGCCAAAAAGCGAAAATTTTAACCGCATTTTTGATAGCTTCCGCATGTGTTTTGGTGTTTTTACTCTGTTTAGAGCACGAGGCCTGACACTCAATTTTCCCCGTTGAGCTCATATCTTGTTAGTCGTCTACTGTTGTGCTAACCCGTGTGTACCAGATGCTTTCTGTTGAGGAAGATCGCCAATACCGTGCTCCTCATCTTCCTGCTGATCTAGTTGTTAGCCGCTATGAGACGAGTGGATAGCTACCATGCTCTCATAAGCTTTGGCAACAGCAGGTTGAGTAATTTGGTTTATGCTCTGGTACAGTTTGTTGAGACGAGTGGATATCTACCACGCTCTCACATACCACGTGGCAACTTCATTCCTTTCTATCTGTGCTCGCTGCTGAGCTGGTTCTTGAACTTCTTTGGCTTTTGGTTTTGATTGTAGCCTTCATCCCTTGAAATTGCTGTCCTCATGATTGCAAATTCTTCTATATCTGTTGCTGTTTAATTGCTGTTTTAATCTTCTCTCCATACTGGGGTTTGATCCCTGTCCCTTTGGGGCTGTTTGGTTTGTATGTGTCATTCAGGTTTTCCAGGTTATTCAGCTGGCCGAGGAGGTGAGTCAGCTAGTGATGTCCCCAGAGGTTGTATAGAGTGTCCCAGATATATATATATATATATATATATATATATGTAGATATCTATATATGTATTGGTTGTTGCCGAGGAAAGCCCCGTGCTACCGTTTAACTAGATTTGGTTTTCTACTGGCTTTGTATGATGGTACCTGTTGTATTCGTAGTTGTTGTGTGCAAATTTTGGTTGTTGTAAAACAAATATTTTGAGTATAAGTGTATTTTGAAATTATGATTTCTAAGTCAGGCCAAAGCGAAACATTTTTAGCCACTTTTAATGCTTATGTAGTTGAGTTTGCGTGTTTAATCTCTGTTTTGTGCACCGGGCCTGACATTTTTGGTATCAGAGCTTAAATTGGGATAAGCTCGAATTCTTTGATCACACTTGAGTCTAGGCACTGTGTCGTTTGTTGTGTGTTCTTGACTGTGTGTTATAGTGCTTTGTGATCTTATCATCTTAGTGTTTTCTTAGATGCCACCTAGAGGTAGGGGTAGAGATAGGAGGTAGGTTCCGATAGAATCTGAGGCTCAGTACGATGAGGGCGAGCATAGTATTCCCGTTCCTAGGCGCGCTAGACAAGTTGATGAAGAGAAGGAAGATGATGTTAAAACGGCATTTAGAACGAGGTACGGGCATTACAAGTTCTTGGTTATGCCATTTGGTCTGACTAATGCCCCGACAGCTATCATGGACTTAATGAACCGAGTCTTTAGAGAGTTCATCGATCAGTTTGTGATTGTTTTCATCGATGACATATTGGTTTATTCGAAGACTCTCATGCAACATAAAGAGCACTTAAGGTTGGTCCTCCAAACACTTCGAGACTCGCAGCTGTATGCCAAGTTCTCTAAATGTGAGTTTTGGTTGGATAAAGTGGTGTTTCTGGGTCATGTCATTTCGGCTGAAGGATTATCTGCTGATCCAAGTAAGGTAGAGGCTGTTGTGAATTGGGAACGTCCCAAGAACGTCTAGGAGATTCGTAGCTTTTTGGCATTGGCTAGCTATTCAATGATTTATGGAGGGATTCTCTAGTATAGCTAAGCCTATGACACAACTGACCCAGAAGGAAAAGAGATTTGTGTGGATGGAGGAATGCGAGAACATCTTTCAACTTCTCAAAGAGAAGCTAATTTCAGCGCCAGTGTTAGCTTTACCTTCAGGTTCAGGAGGTTTTGTGGTAGGTTCTGATGCTTCGCTTAGTGGTTTGGGTTGCGTTTAGATGCAGCATGGTCGAGTCATTGCGTATGCTTCCCGTCAGTTAAAACCCCATGAGACTCGGTACATAGTTCATGACTTGGAGTTGGCAGTCGTTGTCTTTTCTTTGAAGATTTTGCGCCACTACCTTTATGGCGAACAGTTTGTAGTGTATACTGACCACAAGAGTCTTCAGTACCTCTTCTCCCAATCCGACTTGAATATGAGGCAGCGTAGATGGATGCCGCTGCTTAAAGATTTCGATTGTGAGATTCAGTATCAGCCTGGGAAAGTAAATGTAGTTGCTCATGCTCTTAGTAGGAAAGCTCAATTGTCGATGATTGCATCGCTAAATATCTCTAAGGTCCATGAGCATCTGCGCACTACTGGTTGGCATTTCTACCCAGCTGATTATTACATTGTGGTGTCCTATTTTCAAGTCGAGCCACAGATTGTTTCGGACATCAGGGCAGCTCAGAGAACTGATCCCTATATCCATGAGCTGAAGTTGAAGACTCAAGCTGGACAGCTGGAGGATTACTTTGTCGCATCTGATAGTTTTTTGAGGTTTCGGGGCAGGTTAGTAGTGCCTAACCTAATTGATTTGAGGGAAATGATCTTAAGGGAAGCTCACTGCAGTCGTCATAGTGTCCATCCTGGTGCAAGGAAGATGTACCATGCCTTAAAACTACACAATTGGTGGGCAGGTTTGAAGAACGATGTTGCTGAATTTGTCTCTCGTTGTCTGAATTATCAGCAAGTCAAGGTGGAAAGGATGAGATCTGGCGGACTATTGCAGATTTTAGTGATGCCCCAATGGAATTGGGAGCATTTAGCTATGGATTTTGTGACCATTTGCCTCGTTCCAGCCGAGGATGTGATGCTGTTTGGGTAGTGATTGATAGACTTTCAAAATTAGCTCACTTCATTCCTTACAATATGACGAATTCCTTGAAGAAAATGGCAAAGTTGTAAATCGATTTCGTCGTTCGATTGCATGGAGTGCCTATATCTATAGTTTCAGACAGAGATCTGAGGTTCACTTCCAGATTCTGGAATAGTTTACAAGCAGCCTTAGGCACCAGATTGGCTATAAGTACAACCTATCATCCCCAAACCGACGGTCAATCTGAGAGAACTATACAGATCTTGGAGGATATTCTACGAGCTGTTGTCCTAGATTTCAGCGGTAGCTGGCAGGATTCCTTATCATTGGTGGAATTTTTGTACAATAACAGCTACCAAGTAACGATTGGAATGGCACCGTTCGAAGCCTTGTACGGTAGAAAGTGCGGGTCGCCAATCTATTGGGAGGAAGTAGGGGACAAGAGACTGTCTTCACCAGAAGGGATCAGGTTGATCTAATTCGACAGCGTATGAAAGCTGCACAAGATTGCCAAGCTAGTTATGCAAACCGGAGGCGTAGGCCTTTAGAATTTTAGGTTGGTGATAGAGTGTTCTTGAAAGTTTCTCCTTTTAGAAGTGTTATGAGATTTGGACACAAGGGAAAGTTAGCTCCTCGTTACGTTGGACCTTATGAAATTGTGGAAAGGATCGGTCCTTTGGCTTATCATTTGTTGTTGCCACCCAAGCTGTCCTCACTTCACGATGTGTTTCACATGTCTATCTTGAGGAAGTATGAACCAGATCCTTCGCATGTGCTACAAACTATGAGGTAGAGCTAGATCGAACGCTGAGTTATGTTGAGTATCCCTTGCATATTTTGGACAGGAAGGAGAAACAGCTCAGGAACAAGACCATTCCCTTGGTGATGGTCCAGTGAGCAAGTATGGCAGGTAAGAAGCTACGTGGGAATTAGAGGAGAAGATGCAGCGTGAGTGGCCTCATCTGTTTCAATATGCATCTGACTAGATTCCATAGATAGAATTATGGATGTTGTTTTCCCAGTCACCTTAATTCCTGGTTAGTAGTTGTTCTGTGAGTTTTAGAACTGCTGTGCGTATTATGTTTTGCGTGTTCTCAGTTTTGGTGTTGGTTACGTTCGATTTCGAGGACGAAATCTTGTTTTTATGGGGGAGAAGTGTTGGGATTGGCGGTGGCGGATCCGGATCCCACTTCCCGGGGCGCAGCGGAAGAACAAAAATTTTGCCCGGAAATTGTTCAATACATTAATACAAATCAACAAACCATTCATAGGGGTTTCTTTGATTGTTACCTTGTTGGCGTCTAGGCGCCTGGCTCCGACCAGTTTCACGAGGAAACCGGCACTTCAAACTGTAGGCGGCGGTAGATCCTCCAATCCGGTCCACGACCGAAATCGATCTCCCTCCGTCAATCCGCACTAGAAGATATGATGGATTTTACGTGGATGGAATCACCTCAGCACGACGACCGGAGCAAGTCCGATCAACGGGGCGGCGGCGCATGGTTGCGCGACGGAGGCGCGTGGCCGTGAGGTTTGTGGAGAGGGGAGGGGCGGCCGACTTCAAGGAGTTGGAGACTAGGTTAATTTGTGTGTTTTTGTAATGATTAATCCCTAACCAATTTAATTAATAAAGATGGTAGATGGGCTTGAACCGACCCATTGGACTTGGGTCAGGCCCAAGTCCTATATGAACATTCGGTTCATTTAAATCACCACGGTTCCATCATAACTCCGATCGACAATCAGATCAGACCGATCGACTCAGTTTCCAAAAACTGAACATTATGATGTGAAAAACAATTTTTCAGATACCTAGTCCAAAATGACAGTTTTGCCCCTCAACAGCGGGAAATCGCAATTTGACCCCTGTTGACTTTTAGGAAGTCGCACTCCCTAAAATCCTCTTCTTATGCTCAACAATTTGAGCTCAGTTTCCGTGCGGGAATCACGAATCCGGTACTTGTGTGACCCTCAATGGTTCAGGGATACAGCTAGCCGTGGGTCCACAACCATTGTGGCTCCGAAATCATAATTCCGGACTTGCCCAACGGATCATGGTAAAGCGCCTAACAACATCGCCCCATGATCCCCTAGGTATCACTGATAGTGCCTGAAAGAACCAGTTGGTCGTGGTTAGCGTACAGTACGGTCCTTTCAACACATATATCCCGATCAGATCAACGACCATTGGTAAATCGAGAGTCGCTAGAGATCCGATAGCTATGCATACATCTTGGAGATCGAATAGTGACATCGCGAGTGTAACTAGGTAAACCCATTTACCTAAAACACTTCTAGTACTCTGGCCAGAGATTTATACACTATTATTCCCTCAAATAGCATAGGATATCCACGCATGAGAGCGAGCGGTGAATCCTCGACAATGAAGCATCGACTCCTACACGCATCGGGATCTCACCCAATCCCGCCGCATAATGACCCCAAGTGAGTCGGAAAATGGGTCAAAGTGAGACGCCTATCATGTAGAGTCACAATGACGTTTCGAGTCGTGAGGACTAATCAGTACAACCAAGACCTCGGACATATCCACTCGACAAATGGTAACCACTTGGAAAGTCCGAACGAGGGTAGTTCGATAGATGACAAGGTCACCATCTATCTGCATGCTCAGAACATCACAATGTTCCCTACCAATGAAACACGGTACTTCGCATCGCAGATACTAGTATCAATCTCGGGCGGACGGCCCAATCGACTAGAAACGTATTCAGAATGCACAGTGACTATTAGATGTGTTTCATGATAGCCGTCATACCCACTATCACATCTAACATACACTATGGTGCATTCTAGGTCTTTATCCAACACTATTGTTAACATTATAGTCATAATGAAAATAAAGAACGCCATGAAAAAATGCGAATATCATATATAAAGATCGTTTCATACAAGAGTCTATAAACCCACATGCCACAAGTTGGCTAGTTGGGCATCTACTCTAACAATCTCCCACTTGCCCTAAAGCCAACTACTCATCAGACGCAGTACCATTGTTTCGCGATGTTTTTCAAACAACGGTCCTGGCAAGGGCTTCATAAGTGGATCAGCAACGTTGTCCGCAGAGGCGACTCTCTCAACTGCTATGTCACCTCTAGCCACAATATCCCGGATTATGTGGTATTTCCTCAGTATATGTTTGGATCTTTGGTGAGACCTAGGCTCCTTTGCTTGCGCAACGGCACCCATGTTGTCGCAGTACACCAGGACTGGACAAACTCCATCAGGAATGACGCCCAACTCTTGGACGAAATTCCTTATCCAAACCGCCTCCTTAGCAGAAGCTGATGCTGCGATGTACTCAGCCTCAGTGGTTGAATCCGCGATGGTGTCTTTCTTGGAACTCTTCCAAGAGACAGCACCACCATTGAGCATGAATACAAATCCAGAGGTAGACTTCGAATCATCCACGTCACACTGGAAGCTAGAATCAGTGTAGCCTTCCAGTTTTAGTTCACCACCCCCATAGACCATGAACATATTCTTAGTCCTTTGCAAGTACTTAAGAATATCCTTCACAGCCTTCCAATGCAATTGGCCGGGGTTGGCCTGGTAGCGGCTCGTGACACTCAGAGCATATGCGACATCCGGTCTAGTTGAGATCATGCCATACATAATACTACCTATTGCCGAGGAATATGGCACACGTGTCATACTCTCTATCTCCTCATCAGTCTTCGGACACATAGACTTAGACAGAGTGACCCCGTGGCACATAGGTAGGTGTCATCTCTTGGACTCTTCCATAGAGAACCGCTTAAGTATGGTATCGATGTAGGTAGCTTGGGTGAGTCCGAGCATCCGTTTCGATCTATCCCGATAGATCTGTATTCCAAGAATATAGGATGCTTCACCCATGTCCTTCATCGAGAATCTACTAGACAACCATACTTTAGTTGACTGCAGCATTCATAAATCATTCCCAATGAGTAGAATGTCATCAACATAAAGTACGAGGAATGTCACAGCGCTTTTAACTACCTTACTATATACACATGGCTCCTCGGGATTCTTGATGAAACCAAATTCCTTAATTGTTTCATCGAATCTCAGGTTCCAACTCCTCGATGCTTGTTTGAGACCGTAGATCGATCTCTGAAGTTTGCATACCTTATGCTCACTTCCTACAGATGTGAAACCCTCAGGCTGCATCATATAGATCTCTTCCTTAATGTTTACATTAAGGAACGCAGTTTTCACATCCATTTGCCATATCTCATAGTCGTACCATGCGGCTATGGCAAGTAAGATTATAATTGACTTGAACATTGCGACTGGTGAAAAGGTTTCATCATAGTCAACACCTTGCCTTTGAGTGTAACCTTTCGCGACCAGTCGTGCCTTGTAGGTCATTACCTTACCATCAGGCCCAGGTTTCCTCTTGTATACCCATTTGCACACAATAGGAACAATTCCTTCGGGAGGTTTCCTACAGATGTGAAACCCTCAGGCTGCATCATATAGATCTCTTCCTTAATGTTTACATTAAGGAACGCAGTTTTCACATCCATTTGCCATATCTCATAGTCGTACCATGCGGCTATGGCAAGTAAGATTATAATTGACTTGAACATTGCGACTGGTGAAAAGGTTTCATCATAGTCAACACCTTGCCTTTGAGTGTAACCTTTCGCGACCAGTCGTGCCTTGTAGGTCATTACCTTACCATCAGGCCCAGGTTTCCTCTTGTATACCCATTTGCACACAATAGGAACAATTCCTTCGGGAGGGTTAACAAGAGTCCAAACTTGGTTCGCATGCATTGAGTCAAACTCAGACTGCATTGCTTCAAGCCACAAATTAGAATCAGCATCGGAAATTGCCTCCTTGAAAGTTCTTGGATCAGATCCAACAACTTGATCACTTTGATCATTCTCAAGGAGAAAACCATATCTCTCAGGAGCCCTAGGGACCCTTTCGGATCTTCTAGGTGCGAGCATTTCTGGTACTGGCTCTGGAGGTGCGAGAGACTCACTTGGTACTTCAGTTGGTTCTCGAACCTCTTCGAGTTCTACTATCTTGCCTTTTCTATCAAGTAGAAATTCCCTTTCCATAAAGGTGGCATTTTTAGAAACAAACACTTTTGTTTCACTGGAATAGTAGAAGTAGTATCCAATGGAATTCTTTGGATACCCAATGAAGTAGCATAAAATGGATCTCGTATCCAGCTTATCTCCCACTGTCTGCTTCACGTAAGCAGGACATCCCCAAATCCTCATGTATGAGTACTTGGGTGGTTTGCCCATCCATATCTCATGTGGAGTTTTATCCACTGCCTTTGAGTGGACATTGTTCAACAAAATTACCGCCGTTTCAAGCGCATAGCCCCAAAACGAGGTAGGAATCTCAGTGAAGCTCATCATAGATTGAACCATGTCCATCAAAGTTCGATTACGACGTTCCGCTACACCATTGAGTTGTGGTGTGGCCGGAGGGGTCCACTGTGAGAGAATCCCATTCTCTTTCAGATAGTCTTGAAATTCAGCACTCAAGTATTCACCACCTCGATCGGATCGAAGTGCTTTAATACTTTTTCCTAATTGATTTTCTACTTCAGCATTGAATTCTTTGAACCTTTCAAAGGATTCAGACTTGTGCTTCATTAAGTACAAGTACCCATACCTAGAGTAATCGTCGGTAAAGGTGATGAAGTATGTGTGACCGTACTTAGTACCAATACTAAATGGGCCGCACACATCAGTATGGATCAAATCCAATAGGCCTTGAGCACGCTCACCCTTGCCCTTGAAGGGTTGCTTAGTCATCTTTCCCTTAAGACAAGATTCACAAGTCGGTAGGGAGTTAATGTCTGACAGATCAAACATGTCACTCCTAACTAACTTGTTCATCCTACTAGAGAAACATGACCTAGCCTAGCTTGCCAAAGTTGTGCTGGGTTTAAGCTATCGTGTTTCCTTTTAATCGTTGTTGTATGTGTTTCGACATCGCGAGTTGGAACGTCTTTTAATTTTAAGGTTTACAAATCGTTTTCGCGTTCCCCAATACCAATCAAACATTCATTCTTGTAAATATTGCAAATCGAATTAGCAAACATACAAGAATATCCATCACTATCAAGCATAGAAACAGAAATAATGTTCTTTATTAATTCGCGAACAAACAAAAAGTTTCTCAATAACAACTTAAAATCAGAAGACAGAAATAAATAAATATCTCCAATAGCTACTGCAGCAACTCTTGCTCCATTGCCAAGCCTCAAGTGGGCCTCACCCTCTCTAAGACGTCGGCTTCTTGTCATCACCTGCAAATCATTGCAGATATGAGATCCACATCCGGTATCAAGTACCCAATAAGTCGAATTAAGAGACATATTTATTTCGATATGGAACATACCTTTTGCAGTTCGCAACTGCTCGAGGTACTCCTTGCAGTTCCTCCTCCAATGCCCAGGCTTGTGGCAGTGGTGGCAAACATCCTCAGTCTTGTTCGGCTTGGAAGCCTTTGCCTTGGGCTTCTTGGTGGGCTTTTCCTCCTTCGCAGGAGCTGAACGCTTCTTACCCTTGCTTCTGGGCCCCTTCTTTGCAGAGGAAGAAGAGCCCATGAGGAGGACGGGCTTGTCCTTCTTTATGGTTCCTTCGAACACTACAAGCATGTTAACCACCTCTTCAAGGGTGGCTGCCAGCTTGTTCATGTTGAAGTTGACCACAAAGGGGTCGAATGTAGCAGGCAGTGAGAGGAGAAGCACATCCACAGACAGCTCGTGTGGAAGTGTGATATCAAGGCCCGACAGTTTTTCAACGAGCCCAATCATACGAACCCCATGCTCGCGGACAAAAGTCCCATCGTGCATGCGGCTTGTCATGAGCTCCTTGACAGCCGTGAACCTCTCATGTCGAGAGTTCTCCCCATACAGTTCTTTGAGATGAAAAAGTATGTCAGCAGCGTACTTTGTCTTCTCAAAGCGCCGTTGCATTTCGTTGGACATCGATGCCATCACATAGCATCGAGTCTTAAGCTCGTCGTCCCACCATTGCTGAAGCGTCACCAGCTCCTCAGGGCTGATATCAGTAGGGGCTTCCTTCGGAGGGCTCTTGTCTATCGTATAAAGAATTTTCTCCGAAGCCAACACAATGTTGAGGTTTCGAAGCCAGTCTTGGTAGTTCAGACCGGTGAACTTGTTGCTATCCAGTATATCAGCGAGTGGGTTTTTGATCGAAGACATTATAAATGCAGTTATACTGAAAAGAAAACAGACATACATTACTAACTATATATGAAATAACGCTAAGACATAAAACAAGGTCGTTTAGTTCTATGAATTATCCTCCCACTATTTTAACGATTTCACCACCCTCTAATGAAATCGGGAAAGCAAGTTCCCTTAGTGGGTACACGGAGCCCAATCAAGCGATCATGGTCCCGAATAATATCAGTCAACCATGACCCCCAAAAGGTAGTTTCCAATTGCAACCGGTGCAACCTCCATGTATTCCCCTGGACTTCCAGTAAGGGCCCAATAATATGACGCCGTTTACTATCACGTGTCAAGATGACCCATCAATGTTGAGTCGTGAAGGACGGTCCCCTTAACGTCCCCAATAATATGAGCCAACGTTAAAGGGAGTTCCAACCGACTCACAACAATTGTCAATGGCGTGGACAGCTTTCCGGCATACATAACCCCCTCAATAATATGAGCCGGACCATGTATGCGGGTAGCATCGGCGTACACCCATTGTTGATGGAAGGTAGGGATAACTTAAACAGATTTAAATTCCCTTTAGTTTATCTAATAAACTTTTATCTTGATATAAGTTTTAAATCGTATTTAAAACGAGGGATTTTATTTTCGAAAATTTTGGTCTCATGCAATTTTAAATCATAATTTAAAACATGCGGATTCAACACATATATATCAAATATATAAATAACTTTGGGATGATCGATCGCGAGAGCTATGCGGTCCATGGTTGCCAGTCACGGACCTAGGTCTAATCCTAGATGAAATGCAATATGCAATGCAATCCTATTACAATTGCTTCCGGTTTTACAGATCTTCGGTCTTCAATATCCTTGATCGTCATCGGCCCACCATCTTCAAAAGTCCTCCCACTAAGTCTAGTAATTTACATTTAAATTGCCATGACAAGTAAGGGATACAATTTTAAGGGGTGGGAACGGGCCACAAACAGACCCACTTTATAAAATGATAATCAATAATATTAAAACCGAAATCGCAAAACCTAAAGCATACATCTAACACATTGGCACGGCTCTCGATCATCCCAAACATGCAATCAATCTAATTAATTTGCATAAATTAAATAATCGAATTATTTACCACAAAATCATTTTTTAATCATGAAATCGCATTTTATAAAAATCGCATTTTGTCGATAAAATCAAATTTTAATCAACAAAATCATATTTTAATTATAAAATCATATTTCACAATTAAAATCATATTTTGCAATTTTAATTGCATTAAATTGGGCTTAAAACAATTTTAGGCCCAAAAATCTCAAAATTTCAAAATCGACCAAACTCGGCCCGATATCGAATATCGGCCCGTAAACTTCATGGGCTGCCCCGAACAGGCCCAAACAAAACCTAGAAAGACAAATCAGCCGTCGCAACGATGCCGGAGCATCGCACGACGGCGGCCGCCGCCAACATATAGCATGCGGCGCTCGGCCACATGCTTGGCCACGACAAGCGCGGATCATGGCGCATCCAGTATGCACAAGAGCAGCACCACCGTGCGCCGATCATTGCGCATACATCCACAACCCGTCGGCCTCCATGCGAGAAGGAAGCAGCAACCAGTTGCGCAATCATGCGTGAAATCGTGGCCACCAGTCGGCCGCTACTCGCGGCCAGCGCGCAGGTACCGCGCGCGCATATGCGCGCGGTGGAGGGGGCGCCGCCATGCACGGCGGCGCCGTGGCCGGCTTCTTCAAAAAAATTTTTTTGTTTTACAATTCTGAAATTCGAGATTCATGCAATTATGGCAACAATGTATTGAAGGATCCGAGGCTTGGCTCTGATACCACTGTTGGAACACGATGGCAGATCCGGATCCCACTTCCCGAGGCGCAGCGGAAAAAACAAATTTAGCCCCGGAAAGCGTTCAATACATTCAATAGAGGCAACAAAATCATACATAGGATGTTAGAAATTGTCACCTTGATGGCTTCTAGGCGTCTGGCTCCAACCAGATTTACAAGAAAACTGGCTCTTCACGGTAGGCGACGGTAGATCGTCAATCAGGTCCACGACCGGAATCGATCTTACTCCGTCAATCTGTACTTCACGGTAGGCGACGGTAGATCGTCAATCAGGTCCACGACCGGAATCGATCTTACTCCGTCAATCTGTACTAGAAGACTTGACGGATTTTTCACGGACGGAAACACCTCTTCACAATGTCCGGAACAGGTCCGGCGAAGGGCGGCGCGTGGTGGCCGATGGGCGGCGCGTGGTGGCCGAGAGGTGGGGAGAGGTGGGCGGCCGATTTGGTGTTTTGGAGGCTAGGTTATGTGGTGTAATTGTAGTTTTTAAGCCCTAGATACAACTCATGTAATTATAAGTCATTCATGGGCTTGAACCGGCCCAATTGACTTGGGTCCAACCCAGGTCCATGTGAACATTCGGTTCGTTTAATTCACTGCGGTTTCATCATAACTCCGATCGACGATCAGATCGGACCGATCGACTCAGTTTCCAAAACTGAACATTATGATGTGAAAAATAATTTTTCAGATACCTAGTCCAAAATGACAGTTTTGCCCCTCAACAGTGGGAAATCGCAATTTCACCCCTATTGAGTTTTAGGAAGTCACACTCCCTAGAATCCTTCTCCTATGCTCAACACATTGAGCTCAGTTTCCATGCGGGAATCATGAATCCGATACTTGTGTGACCCTCAATGGTTCAGGGATACAGCTAGCCGTGGGCCCACAACCATTGTGGCTCCGAAATCACAATTTCGGGCTTGCCCAACGGATCATGGTAAAGCGCCTAGCAACATCGCGCCATGATCCCCTAGGTATCACTGATAGTGCCTGCAAGAACCAGTTGGTCATGGTTAGTGTACAGTACGGTCCTTTCAACACATATATCCCGATCAGATTAACGACCATTGGTAAATCGAGAGTCGCTAGAGATCCGATAGCTATGCATACATCTTGGAGATCGAATAGTGACATCGCGAGTGTTACTAGGTAAACTCATTTACCAAAAAAACTTCTAGTACTCTGGCCAGAGATTTATATACTATTATCTCCTCAGATAGCATAGGATATCCACGCATGAGAGCGAGCGATGAATCCTCGACAACGAAGCATCGACTCCTACATGCATCGGGATCTCACCCAATCCCGCCGCCTAATGACCCCAAGTGAGTCGGCAAATGGGTAAAAGTGAGACGCCTATCATGTAGAGTCTCAATGATGTTTCGAGTCGTGAGGACTAATCAGTACAACCAAGACCTCGGACTTATCCACTCGACAAATGGTAACCACTTGGAAAGTCCGAACGAGGGTAGTTCGATAGATCACCAGGTCACTATCCATCTGCAAGCTCAGAACATCACAACGTTCCCTACCAATGAAACATGGTACTTCGCATCGCATATGCTAGTCTCAAGCTCGGGCGGCCTTATCCTCATTTTGACGGCCCAATCGACTAGGAACAAGTTCAGAATACACAGTGACTATTAGATGTGTTTCATGATAGCCGTCATACCCACTATTACATCTAACATACACTATGGTGCATTATAGGTCTTTATCCAACACAATTGTTAACATTATAATCATAATGAAAATAAAGAACGCCATAAAAAAAACTGCGAATATCATATATAAAGATCGTTTCATACAAGAGTCTATAAAGCCCACACGCCACAAGTTGGCTAGTTGGGCATCTACTCTAACATTTATGTTAGATGGCTGCTGGTGCATTGCCGTGGATGTTGCTGTGTGCATATGTGATTGTTGTTGATGTTAGCTGCTATGTTTATGCATACACGCAGTGGATGTTGCTGTGTGCATATGTGATTGTTGTTGATGTTAGCTGCTATGTTTATGCATACACGCATTTCCCATACTGCATTCATATCTCTGTTGCAGTCATTGCTTTGTATCTCGTTGATTTGATGTTGTTTCTTACCAGGATGCGAGGGCGAGCGGCAATACCGCACTCTCATCTCCCTGCTGGGTTTTGTTAGTCACCATGCGCCGAGTGGTTAACTACCACAGTTCGTGGGCGAGGCAACGGCGGGTTGAGTTGTTTGTTGCATCTGGTATTTGGGTGTAGTGTCAAGGCGAGTGGCTCATTACCACACTTTGAACACACCCTGTGGCCACTTATTTGTTGATGATCTTGTGGAGCTATTTTTGAGTTCCTTGGCTCCCTTTTTGGTTGAAGCCTTCAGTTGTTATCCGGTGTCTCATGCATAGCATCTGCATTTTATCTTATGCTTTTCTTTAGCTGTTTCAGTTGCTCTCCGTACTAGGGTTTGACCCCATGTCCCTCTGGGGCTTGGTTGTTTTCCTTGTTTGTGTTGTTTTCAGGGAATCCAGGTTTTACAGCTGGTCGTGGTTTTAACCCAGCTGGCGGTGCCCCAGGAGGTGGTTAGAGTATCCTAGTAGCGTATAGCATATACTTATGTATCAGTATTGTTAGCCAGGGATGCCCTGTGCTTCGTTGTTGTAGCTAGTGGTTGGAGTCTGATACTTGTGCATGTATGTTGTACTGTATTGAAATGGTGTGTAGCCATTTGTTGTCTTGTTGGTTTCATTTGTAAACTGTGATATCTATTTTGAGTATCGCACTATTTTAAATTATATTGTTTTTAACCGTCAGGCCAAAAGCGAAAATTTTACCAGCCTTTTGATAGCTTCCGCGTGTGTTTGTATGATTTTACTCTCTTATGAGCACGAGGCCTGACAGAGAGTATTCAGACGTCTTCCCAAAGGATATTGCAGGATTCCCACCAGAGCGAGAGGTGGAGTTTGCTATTGAGTTGTTTCCAGGTACCATGCCGATCTCTAAGACACCGTATCATCTTGCTCCCACCGAGATGAAGGAGCTGAAGGAGCAAATTCAGGAGTTGTTGGATAAGGGGTTTATTCCTCTGAGCGTATCCCCTTGGGGTGCACCCATTCTATTTGTGAAGAAGAATGATGGAGTATGCGGCTTTGCATTGATTATAGGGAGATGAATGCAGTGACTGTTAAGAATAAGTACCCGTTGCCACGACTAGAGGATCTCTTTGACCAGTTGCAGGGAGCTTTGATTTTCTCAAAGATAGATTTGCGATCTGGATACCATCAGCTGAGGGTGAGGGATCTGATGTGTATAAGACGGCATTCAGAACGTGCTATAGGCATTACGAGTTCTGGTTATGCCCTTTGGATATTTGTGAAGAAGAATGATGGAGTATGCGGCTTTGCATTGATTATAGGGAGATGAATGCAGTGACTGTTAAGAATAAGTACCCGTTGCCACGACTAGAGGATCTCTTTGACCAGTTGCAGGGAGCTTTGATTTTCTCAAAGATAGATTTGCGATCTGGATACCATCAGCTGAGGGTGAGGGATCTGATGTGTATAAGACGGCATTCAGAACGTGCTATAGGCATTACGAGTTCTTGGTTATGCCCTTTGGATTGACTAACGCTCCAGCGGTCTTCATGGATCTCATGAACCGCGTATTTCAGACGTGCCTTGACCAGTTCGTCATCATCTTCATTGATGACATACTTATTAATTCAAGGAGCAGGGAGGAACACAGCCAGCATCTGTGGACTGTTTTGGGAGTACTGAGGGAGCGGAAGCTGTACGCAAAATTCAGTAAGTGTGAGTTTTGGTTGGAGAGAGTGACATTTCTTGGGCACATCATTTCTAGCAGAGGTGTGGAGGTAGATCCGTCTAAGGTAAAGATAGTCAGAGATTGTGCAGTGCCGAAGAATGCATCTGAGATTCACAGTTTTCTAGGGTTGGTAGGGTATTATCGAAAATTCATCAAGGGCTTTTCCTCCATTGCAGTGCCCTTGACTGCGTTGACGAAGAAGAATGCCAAGTATATCTGGAGCCCGGAGTTCCAGCAAAGCTTAGATACTTTGAAGCAAGCTCTCATCTCAGCGCCTGTCTTAGCTATGCCATCAGGGCAAGGAGACTTCGTGATTTACACTGATGCGTCTAAGCTAGGCCTAGGCGCAGTCTTGATGCAGAACAACAAGGTAATAGCTTACGCCTCGAGACAGCTGAAGACGCATGAGAAGAATTATCCGACACATGATCTGGAGCTAACAGCGGTCGTTTTTGCACTTAAGATTTGGAGGCATTATCTTTACGGAGATAAGTGCAAGATCTTCACTGACCACAAGAGCCTGAAGTATTTCTTCACACAAAAGGAGCTGAACATGAGACAGAGGAGATGGCTGGAGTTGGTGAAGGATTATGATTGTGATATTAGCTACCACCTAGGGAAAGCTAATGTGGTGGCCAATGCCTTGATTAGGAAGACCGCAGTTATTGCACATCTGACAGTTTCAGGATCCTTGCAGAGGGACATTCAAAATTTTGGTCTAGAGGTCTACACTGTGGGGAGAGCGCCTAGACTGAGTTCGATGACTGTACGGTCCACGCTATTAGACCGCATATGTGAGTCAGGCCAGTGTCGAGCAGCTGCATAAGTGGAGACTAAGGGACGAAGAGAAGGACAGTGGACTCTACACAGTGAGCGACGGGATTGTGAAGTTTAGAGGTCGATTTTGGGTTCCTTCAGGTGATGCACTGAGAGAGCTGATTATAATGGAGGCTCATGCGTCACCATACTTCGTGCACCCAGGGAGCACGAAGATGTACAGAGATCTACAGCAGTTGTATTGATGGCCAGGTATGAAGCGAGACATCACCCAATTTGTGTCTGAGTGCTTGACTTGCCAGCAGGTCAAGACAGAGCATTAGAAGCCTGCTGGACTACTGAGACCACTCCCTATTCCTGAGTGGAAGTATGAGAATATTTCGATGGACTTTATAGTGGGACTGCCGAGGTCGGTCAGAGGCTCGAACTCTATATGGGTGATTGTGGACCGACTCACCAAGTCAGCACATTTTCTGCCGGTGAAGACCACCTTCACCATGACACAACATGCCGAGTTGTATATTAGAGAGATTTTCAGACTACATGGGATACCAGTTTCGATAGTCTCTAATAGAGATGCCCGCTTTACATCGGATTTCTGGAGGAGTCTTCATGCTTCAGTAGGGACGAAGCTGTAGTTCAGCACTGCTTTTCACCCACAGACAGATGGACAGACTGAGAGGGTGAACCAGATACTGTAGGATCTACTACGAGCTTGTGCCATGGATTTTCATAGGAGTTGGGAGACCAAGCTGCCACTAGTAGAGTTTGCATACAATAACAGCTTTCAGGCCTCTATAGGCATGGCACCATATGAGGCACTCTATGGGAGGAAGTGTAGGTCCCCCATTCATTGGGATGAAGTCAGAGAGAGAGCAGACATTGGACTAGAGATAGTTTAGCAGACAGCTGCCACAGTACTTTGGATTAGGGATAGGATGAGGACCGCACGGAGTAGGCAGAAGAGCTATGCTGATCTGAGACGGAGAGAGCTGAAGTTTTCGGTAGGAGACCATGTATTCGTGAAGGTAGCACCCATGAAGGGCGTGATGAGATTTGGGAAGAAAGGGAAGCTGGCTCCCAGATGCATCGGACCCTTCGAGATCCTCGACAGAGTGGGGACGTTAGCTTATCGGGTCGCACTACCACCGAGCCTAGCAGCGGTACATAACGTCTTTCACATCTCAATGCTCACGAATTATGTATCGAACCCCTCATGTGTTGAGCGTTGAGCCACTACCGCTATCTCCACAGCTGACGTTTGAGAGCGCTCTACTCAGATCTTGGCAGACAGGACTGGAAGCTACGCAACCGGACCATTCCCATGGTCAAAGTACAGTGGCTGAACCATTCGGAAGAGGAAGCTACGTGGAAATAGAGGCTGATATCAGGAGCGTTACCCAGATCTATTCGGTAAGTTTTCGAATTTCGAGGACAAAATTCTTGTTAAGGGGGAGAGTATTGTAACGCCCAGGAATTTCTGACATAAATCGCATGCTTTAGTATTTATATCTATACATAGTATTGATTTAATTTTTATGATTATGCATTAGTATTCAATTATATGATATTATGATAAGTTCTTTTAGATTCTTTGATTTAGATGGTTTGAGGCCGGATAGGGGATGATAGGAACACCGAGATAAAAGTGGTGTTTTTTCAAAAATTCATTCTTGAGATCTCATCCTATGCCTTAAAATGTTATTTTTTTATATAGGTGAACATTGGTGAGGATTTTCATTTTTAAAATGATTTTAAATTTTTGTAAATCATGAGGAAACTAGGATTTTAATCCCTTAAAAGTTTGTAGCACTTTTATTAGTAAAGTAACAACTTTTGTACACCTATAATTCTACCAATAAGATAAAGTATTCCCTCCCCATTTTCCTGCCCATAAATTTTGAAACATTTAGATAAGGACAGAAGGAAGTTTTAATATATTATTGTAGCACTTTAATAAGGCATGATCTAGCAAACCTTATCTACTATCTTTTAACAATTTAAAAACACAAACTTTCTCCTTTTTATATGAGAATTTCATCCCCTATACACACACAACACATCATCATTTCAAACAAACAAAAAAAAAGACAAAACCCTAAACCCCCTCCCCTCTCAAGCCGTCGCCCCCTTTCCCCTTTATCTTCCATTGATTTTCAAGCTCTTATCAAGGCAAATTCAGAGGTGTTCTTGGTGTTTCTCCCTCTCCTTGAGGCCTTGAAGCATTGGTTGTAAGTTATCCAAGAAGAGGCAAGTACAAGATCTCTTTTATACACCTCTCATTCATATTATGCATGACATGTGTAGATCTCTATATTTTAATGATTTGAACCTATACTTGACATTGAAAAATTGATTTATTTTCTCTGATTTTTCATGACAAGGGCTGCCTAGGGTCGGCTTCATAGCCTTGTGGTCGAAGGAGTGTGAGGCGTGATGGCTAGGGTCGAGAGCTCCATGTCAAGTGAAGGGCTGGGTTTGGTTGGTCCATGGTTCGGTATAGGATGGATAGGAATGATTCTAGGGGTCACTAAGAGGCTGATTGAGGGTCTGTTTGTGGCTTTAGGTCGAAATATTGGGGACAAGTCGAGGGCAGGTCTTAACCTCTCCCAGATGGGTTCCTGTGCGCGACCAGTGAGTTTACGAGCATCGTGTAGGTCATGTCAGGAATATTTTCTGGCTATGGTTTATTTCAGTAGATATCCCGTCACGTTAGGGTCACGTGGGTCCAAGTTTGAAGTAATTTGGTTAAGAAATGGAATTTTTATGATTTGTATGGTTTAGTCGCGAAAACTGCACCACGTCAGGTCAAAAATGGTGATTTCGGGAATTTGGTCCTAGGGGCAGCCTGTTGTCATGAAATTAGTAATTTGATGATCTTAAGACATTTTGATAATATTTTACTGGTTAATTCAATTAATTATGCATTTTTATTATTTTATAAAGAAATTCTATGTTGAGAATTTTCGGAAAAGTTATTGAGGTGTAATGATGTTATATGAGGTTTGAGGAAATTATTTGAGGCGGTATGAGGTAAAAATAAAATGTTTTGAACAATGGTCCTTGACTGTGGAAATTTATGACGGATATTGGGACGGAAAAGTATCGTGTGGCAATATCAACTTGACGCGTAACAGACTCCAAAAAAGCACTGGGGTGCCTTATATTGACGGGAATGGATTCCAGAAAAGCACTGGGATGCCTTTCCAAGTCTAGTACTATGGTTTTATAGCTTGATCAAGCGACTTGAGGATTTGACGGTTCACAGTCGAGAAACAGAGTTCACCCAAAAAAATGCTTGTTTTATAATTCTTTAAATTCATATGCATGATTTTGATGAAAATTATTTGAGAAAATTGATACTCCTTTTATCGCATTAAATTTTTAAAACTAAAAAGGATATTTGAGTACAAATATTTTAATACATGTGCGTGTATTATGTAGTATTTGCTATCACCAATCTTGTACTTGTTGAATCTTTAGACTCACTACTTTTGATTGGTGCAGATGACGTAGTGGCTGAGATCGAGTGGCAGGATCCTTGAGCAGACGACAGTCCAGCATGGCCTGACCCAGTGACCATTTTTATTCCGCACTATTTTGAGAAATAGATATTATTTTGAGGTCGAGATGAACATTTGATTTTTGAGGGACAAAGTTATTTTATTGCGCTTCTAAATTTAGATGTTAATCATTTGTTTTGAGCATATCGAATTTTGAATTATTACTATTGTTGTTTTAAATTCCTAGGAGTTTGAAATAATTAAGTTTATATATTAGGATTCTCTTGAGCATATTACCTGTTTTAAAAAAACAATTCCTAGATTTTATTTCTTTAGGAAATTTGCTTTTATCTTTTTTTTTTAAATCTTAGGATAGAGAGTTAGGGTGTTTCAGATTGAATTCAGATCAGTTTACAAGAGCATAACTTCTGGACAGATCAGACAGAACAGATTTTGTATTCGAACAATTGAGAAAACAGCTCAGAGCAGAATTGGTTCAAAGATAGCGTTAGTGAAGGGCAAGCCAGACTCTGTAAGAAGCTATGGATGCAATCAGGAAGGCTTGTGTTTCTATAGAAGAAAACAGTTGTAAACTAAGATCACTATCTGGATTAGTATAGAGCGGATTAGAGCAGAACATCTTGAACCAGATTAGAGAAGTTCAACGCACAGAGCAGATCGAGAAACCAGCTGAGTAAAGAAAACTTGGCAAAATGGATTTCAGAATACCTTGAGGTTTCGTACAGATTGATGTGAAGATACTTTGAGCTAATCCCAGATATACAGAGATTTGGTTTGAACTAAAGACGACGTAGAGTATGTAAAAGATGAGAAGAATTTAATGGAGGTGTACGTATACAGTACAAGCATTTAAGATGCCGCAGACATCTCACTTTGGATGCAACGTGTCTACTGGTAACATTTATTATCGTTGTATCCAAAGGAAATAAATTTGAGAATCAGTTCAGCTGAAATCACCTAATGCTTACACAAATCACGAACTGCTGAATCAACGAACTTACAAAGAGCAAAAAACAGATTTCATTTTCTTGAACCAGCTCAGAGCTAGTGACACACACTCAGATTGTTTTATCAATTCCTTGTGTCACGAAACACTTGTACACATACTCTGTAGTATCAAAATTCTTTGTACAATCATAAACAGAGAGTGAGAGTGCTAGATTAAGCAAACCAGCTTAGAGCTGCGCACATTGTATCTTAGAGCAGATTGCGATCTGTTTCTATTGTTGAGAGGCTAGGAGTTCTTGCAGCTACTGGCTGTCGGATCGGATTGTTACAAGATTTGTATCAATCAAATCTTCTAGTGTAAATCCTTCCTGTTGAGGAAGAAGGGGATACGTAGGATATTAAACTCCGAACTTCCATAAACAAACTCTTGATCCCTTAACTTTTATGTTTACGCATTTAACTATTCACTGTTGAATCGTGTTCTTTCCGCATAAATAATTTTATTACACAAAACAACAGCATATCACTGAGAACCCTCCAAGCTGGTAACTCGGCTTAGAGTTTAGCAACGAGCTGTAAAATCTTTTGAAATAATTTTTAGTTAAAATTAGCAAAGGAGTTCATTACGCCCCCCCCCCCCTGAACTCCCGTGCTGCTTTTTCGATCCTAACAAGTGGTATCAGAGCTCGGAATCTCAGTTTTTGAACAGCTTTATCATTTATATTCTTAAATATGTCGATCTATCACAATAAAATTCATATGTTTTATAAGGAAGAATACGACGTATGGAAGATACGGATGCAAGCTCACTTGGCAGCCCAGGACGATGACATGTGGTTCGTCATCTCAGATGGACCAATCAAAATCATGAGGCCAAACACTTCAATATCTATATCTGATTGTGCGCCTCAGTGGGTTGAAAAGCCAAGAATGGAGTGGACCTCAGAAGATAAAAAAAAGGCCAACTTGGACAACGTAGACAAGGATATTCTGTACAAGATGTTGTACAACAAGATGTTCAGCAAGATCCAAACCTGCACTACGGCCAAGGAGGTATGGGAGAAGTTGACCCAAATCTGCGAGGGAAACGAGGAGACCAAAGAGAACAAGCTTACTGTGGCCCTCCAAAAATTTGAGTTGATCATAATGAAGCTTGAGGAGACAATGGGAGAATTCGATGAACGGTTCAGCTCATTGGTGAATGAGCTGACCAGACTGGGGAAAGAATATAGCAACATGGAGCTGACCCTGAATGTGATGTGTTCACTTCCCAAGGAATGGGATGTGAAAATGATGGCCGTGCGGGAATCCAAAGACTTGAACAAGCTGGAGTTGCCTGACCTATTTGCCAACCTGAAGGTGTATGAGTTTGAGCTGGAGACAAGAGCAGAATCTAAGCCTTCTACATCCCAGCCAACTAAAGCTCTTGCTGCTACCATACCAGAACAGAGTCCTTCAAGCAGCAAATCAGCAGAAGATATCAGCAACGATGTCATGTCCCTTTTCATTAAGAAATTTGGGAAATTTATGCAAAATCATAACTCTAAACCCCTCTCTGTCGATTCACCTAAAAAGAATTCTAATTCTTCTTCTGACAAATGTTATAATTGTGGTAGGCCGGGTCATTTTATTGCTGACTACAAGAAGCTCGAGCTAGATGCCAATAAGCAACCAGATCGCAGCACCAGCAAGGACAAGAAAGAGAAGAAGTTTTATCGAAAGAGTAGGACAGAGAAATCAATGGTGGCTGAGGAAAACAAAAGTGTGTGGGCTGATACAGATTCAAAGGAATCCAGCTCAGGAACCTCTTCATCCAATGAGAGGGAAGATGAAGTACAGTTTCTGATGGCCGATGACATTGAGGAGGTATTTGATTTCTCCAATTTGGAATTTACATGTGAGGACCTAGTCACATCACTTAATGACATGGTCCAAGAGTACAATTGTCTCAATCATTTGAGGAAGTTAAGGCTGAAAAGGGGAGTTGTGCAACAAAAGCTGAGCTGGTTAGCTCGAGCAAAATGCAAGTTGCTCTTAATAAGCTGACTACTGAGAATGATGAACTGAGAATTAGGTCTGAGGAGATGCTCAATGAGATCAACGTCTAGCTGAAATTATAAGCTCATGGACCAAGTCTTCTACTTCCCTGGAGAAGTTGCATGGAGCTATAAAGCCATCCGATGATAGATCTGGATTGGACTATGATAGCAATGACATCAACAAAGCAGATACAAGTTGAACCCCACAGCTGGATAGGACAAAGTGTCAAACCATGAACTTTGTAAGATCCAGTGCGGGACAGCCCGTATAGGCACAATTTGATGAGATAAAGATAGCAGCTCAGCCTCCGATCTAGCAAGGAAGATTTTGCGGGCTGGGGTATATTTCTCCTGAGAAGCCCAAAGAGAGCTGGCTAAAGAAGAGAGTTGAACAGATGAGGGGTACACCCAAATCTGGTAGTAGAAAGCAAAGCCAGTTCTCGAAAGCTTCTGTGAAGGAAAGGCAGTACAGGCCTCAACATAATAAGCCCAGTTCACTAGGTAAACATGCTGCTTAACAAACTCATTC
Organism: Dorcoceras hygrometricum; assembly: GCA_001598015.1. Taxonomy (NCBI): domain Eukaryota; kingdom Viridiplantae; phylum Streptophyta; class Magnoliopsida; order Lamiales; family Gesneriaceae; genus Dorcoceras; species Dorcoceras hygrometricum. The sequence goes on along the minus strand of KQ995735.1, from coordinate 218,252 downwards.
CAGATCAAAGAACACACAAAAATCACACACATATTTTGATTCACTTACTGGTAGAGTGGTTAAAATTATTCAAGTGTGGGTCCTGTCTAATCAAACCTAGACCCAAATAAAAGGATACCAAATATATTTTATTTGTGATTGCAGGAACAACAGGTATCCCGACTGGAGCAATCAACATGGTATCTGGTCAGTGGATGTGCGAGGCACATGACTGGTGATCCAAATCTGCTAACAGATATCAAACATGCAACGGTCCAAGATCACTTTCGATGACAATTCTAACGAAAACACTGTGGGTAAGGGTAAGCTTACCCATGGTAACTTTACTATCAACAACGTTCTCCTCGTTGGAACTTGTGGTATAAATTGATATGTATCATTCACTTATGAGACAGTAATTTTTCTGTTCAATTTCAAAAGCACACGTGCACTGTTCAAAATCCGGAAGGTGTGCTATTAGGTTACAGATCGGGGAATACCTACAAAAAAGACTGGTCAGATCAGCCCCATACTGAACAAACTTTCTTAGAGCTGACTCTTCTAAGAACTGGCTATGGCATCAACGGATGAACCATCTGAATTTCAAAACTATTGCCAATCTAAGTAAGCGTGAGTTAGTTGATGGCTTTCCCAAATTAAAATTTTCAAAAGATAAGGTCTGTCTGCCTCTCAGTTGGGAAAACATATAAAATCTAATTTTAAAAACAGAGGAAGTAACAAAACCTCACGTAAGCTGGAGCTTTTACACATGGATCTTTTCGGTCCCATACCCATGACCAGCTTATGAGGAATGAAGTACAACCTTGTCATCGTTGACTATTTTTCAAAATTTTACCTGGGTGTTTTTCTTAAAATCTAAGGATCAAACTGTCGACCAGCTGATCAAGCTCTTAAAACATTTACAAAATGAGCAATCTTATAGTGTCAACCGGATAAGGAGTGATAGAGGAACATAGTTTTTTAATTTTAAAATTTTCTCTTATCTGGATGACATTGGAATCAAGCACGAGTTGTCCGCAGCAAAACGGGGTAGCTGTGTTAGAGTAGATGCCCAACTAGCCAACTTGTGGCGTGTGGGTTTTATTGACTCTTTGTATAACGATCTTTATTTATGAAATTCGTGTTCTTTATGGCATTCTTTATCTTTATTATTAGTTTATAATGTTAATAATTGTGTTGGATAAAGACCTAGAATGCACCATAGTGTATGTTAGATGTGATAGTGGATATGATGGCTATCATGAAACACATCTAATAGTCACTGTGTATTCTAAACACGTTCCTAGTCGATTAGGCCGCCAAAATGAGGATAAGGCCGCCCGAGCTTGAGACTGGCATCTGCGATGTGAAGTATCATGTTTCATTGGTAGGGAACATTGTGATGTTCTGAGCATGCAGATGGATAGTGACTTGGTGATCTATCGAACTACCCTCGTTCGGGCTTTCCAAGTGGTTACCATTTGTCGAGTGGATAAGTTCGAGGTCTTGGTTGTACAGATTAGCCCTCACTACTCGAAACGTCATTGAGACTCTACATGATAGGTGCCTCGCTTTGACCCGTTTACCGACTCAGTTGGGGTCACCAGGTGGCGGGATTGAGTGAGGTCCCGATGCATGTAGGAGTCGATGCTTCGTTGTCGAGGATTCACCGCTCGCCTTTGTGCGTGGATATCCTATGCTATCTGAGGAGACAATAGTGTGATAAATCTCTGGCCAGAGTACTAGATGTGTTTTAGGTAAACGGGTTTACCTAGTAACACACGTGATGTCACTATTTGATCTCCGAGATGTATGCATAGTTATTGGATCTCTAGCGACTCTCGATTTACCAATGGTCGTTGATCTGATCGGGATTATGTGTTGAAAGGACCGTACTGTACGCTAACCATGACCAACTGGTTCTTGCAGGCACTATCAGTGATACCTAGGGGATCATGGGGCGATGTTGCTAGGCGCTTTACCATGATCCGATGGGTCAGTCCAAAATTGTGATTTCGGAGTCACAATGGTTGTGGACCCACGGCTAGCTGTATCCCTGAACCATTGAGGGTCACACAAGTATTGGTTTCACGATTTCCGCACTGAAACCGAGCTCAATGTGTTGAGCAGAGGTGGAGGAATTTAGGGAGTGCGACTTCCTAAAAGTCAATAGGGGTCAAATTGCAATTTCCCTAAAGTTTGGGCTAGTTTGACTATCCTTGAAACTTAGAGGGGCTAAACTGCAATTTTGGACTAGGTGGTCTGAAAAATTGTTTTCGCATTATAATACTCAGTTTTGGAAACTGTGTAGATCGGTTCGATCTGATCGTCGATCGGGATTATGATGGAGCCACGGCGATGTACTTGAACCGAATGTTCATATGGACCTGGGCCCGCCCCAGGCCCATTGGGCCGGTACAAGCCCATCACACCTACATATACATGAGTGCCTAGGGTTGCATGACACACTTAAGCATCACACAAACCCTAGACACTAAGCCGCCGCCCCCCTATCCACTTCCTCCTCTCGGCCGCCGCTCCTCCACGCGCCGCCCGCCGCCGCCATTGCTCACGTGATTGGACTTGTTCCGATCACGTCGACGAGGAGATTCCGTCCGTGGTAAATTCGTCAAGTCTTCTAGTGCAGGCTGACGAAGGAGTCCTGTTTCCAGTCGTGGACCGGATTAGAATATCTACCGCCGCCAACCTTTGAAGTGCCGGTTT